>JAGXJF010002479.1:0-285654 GCA_019208055.1 Stipa capillata
ATCGGGGTAGGGTTACCAGAGGCCAGATCGGTTTACAGATTGGTTTCCTAATTGGTTACAACAAAATCCGGATTGCCAGACTTGCGCTTATCTCTGTCTTGTACTCCAAGTTGATGAGACACCCCCATTTAGAAGTCAGACTCCGAGTAGTTGGCCCGGCCCACCCTATGGCCAGAGGGCCGGATTCGTCCTCCTTGATGATACCCGGGTGCCATGTCATCATCAGATGTTGTCTTTGCAATGTGAAAGACCACCTAGACTTTCCTAGGCTAAGAGTAATGCGAGGTATGTATACTATTTCACTGATGGCTGATCCACTAATGATCTGTGCCTCAATGATGAGCTCAGCTAGATTTCTCACTATTAGATGTGTGCCATTGCATAGACCCCCTGATTGATTCAGATTTCTCAGTAACATTATTGGAGCCCCTATCTTCAGCACCAATCTGTGATGCGGGAAATTGTTGGACTGTATTGAATTCAGAAACTCTAAAGGATAGAGGAGATCAGCATCGGCCACCTGATTTTGTATATCAAAGAGAGCGTTGCAGCTTAGATACTCTTTCTCTTCACTAGGAAGACTGGACAAAACAAAAGCGTTGATATCATCAGCAAGTTCATTGGTTGGAGCCAGTATGGCACGTGCACCGAGATAGGCAGGATCGGAGCATCGACATGAGAAGTCCTGGTAGATGGCTGACACTATACACCCAACCTTATCACCATCAATGTGGAGTAGAAAGCGAGACGGGATCTCTATCCAGTCCGCCTCAGGCTCACCAGGAGGCTGCATGGTAGGCAAGGCACCATTACCGAGATCTGTAACCCAACGACTAAACTCGTCCATATCAGCACGAGAAGCGTCATCCAAGTCATGCGAAGAAAGTCGCATGTTAATAGATAAAGTAAGTACTCTAGCATGGTTCCACAGAGGCGAGTTCGTAACTGCCAAGCCTACTATCTGAGACCGGCTCCCTCCCTCAATGACAGGCAAAATTTGCCTGAGATCTCCTCCAAGCACGACAACCATCCCGCCAAACGGCAGCTATTTCGCGCACGGATTTGATGCAGAGAGAATATCACGTAGAGTTCTATCTAACGTCTCAAAGCATTTTCGATGCGTCATCAGGGCTTCATCCCAAATAATCAGGGATGTCTGTTTAATGAGGTCACAAAGCATGGAGCCTTTTTTAATATCACACACTGTACCGTCCTCAATATCTATAGGTATTTTAAATCAGGAGTGAGCGGTGCGGCCACCAGGAAGCAAAAGAGAGGCAACTCCGGATGAAGGAACAGTAGAACAATTTTGCCCAACGACCTAAGACAAGATACAATAGAATTCCACAGAAACGTCTTGCCAGTACCTCCGTCGCCTGAAACAAAGTAGAAGCCCGGATAGTAAATATTTAGGGCAGATCTAACAACGTTGTGTTCTCTCAACTGCCCTTCCGTAGAATATTTAGATAAATATTTAGGGCTAATTCATCAACCTGATAACTCGATCGAAATTACCCCAAAATTCCACCTTTGCACTACAACCTAATGGAGCAAACCTCTAAACCAAAAAATTGGTGAACTCGGCCTCACCAACAGGTCTAGACGGCTGCTCAGACCAATCTCTAGTTCATCAACCTGATAACTCGATCGAAATTACCCCAAACCCCATCATGAAACGATGCTAATATCTAAGAAACCCACCTTTGCTCAAGGATTTCCTGACCAAATGTCCCTGAAAACCATCACTTGGCACAACAATTGCTGAAGTTTGAAGACAAACTGCACAGAGCATCATTCAGAAGGAATGCCGAATTGGAGTTCACCAGCAAGCCCCGCCCTCAGACCACCAGACCCCAATCCTAATCGAGTAATCCCTTCACTCACTCCCACAATTACCTGAAGCGCCCCCGAAACCCCACCAAGAATCTAAGAACCCCTGACCTCTCGGAGACAAAGATCTCCCACCTTACCACCCGAATCCGCAGCAACAGGAAGAACAAAATGGTGAACAGGGAGGGACTCACCGACGACCCCGATAGATCCATCGGACCCCATGGTGAACGCCTCTTCCTTCTCCAGCTGCAACTGCTGCCCTGCCCAGCCCTTGCGATTCTTGAGCTAAGCTAGACGTGGTGGTGACTGAGCTGCGAGGACAACGAATATCCGAAGCCCCGCATGAAGGTCTCTTGGTTCTGGGGAGAAAGGAGGAGAGACAAATGAATCCGCCACGAGAGGGCACCACCACAAAGTGAGCCACAGCCATGGGGAGCAGGGAGGTCGGGGACGGTGCGAGCCCGCTGACGCCAACAAGGTGAAGCCCGGAGCGACGAGCCTCCGCGCTCCTTGCGCCTCTAGATCCGTAGCGTCGAGCAGTTTCGGTCGTCGCCTTCGCCCTCTAGCCTGGATCTGGGAGAGAGAGAGAGAGGAGGTGAGGAAGAGAGGGTGGAGGGCGACGAGACAGGACAGGAGGGGAACGGGCCGTGGGGGCCCGAAACGGGCCCGCCGAGTTTTTCAGGGTCCTGGTGAGGCTTTCAAGGGCCGCCGCGGGAGGGTCGATCCACCATCGATCCACGGTCAGAGTCGGAGCATCGGACGGTCGAAATAATCGGGACGACGTGGATGGCCTGAGAGGGCATTCTCTCGCGTGGCTTTTATACCGGGGGATGATGGTCCGTCCTCTTCTTTGCCTAAAGTTATACGTCCAACGGATAGGAACAAGACTAGCTGATCTTCCGTCGGTCAACACTCCTGACACGCCCATTCTCGTGTCGTCCTCACATTTTGTATGTGCGTGCTGCGACGTTCCCATGTTCAACATACATCCAGCGGCGTTGTTTTAGAGGACACATGCATGGATGATGATTTTGATGTGCTTCATGAGGACCAAAACATGCAATTATATGCTGTTGGTGCTCCCCGGTGAGATGCATCATGCATGCATGCCATGGTAATATGATTCTGCATGCAGTGTAGTTTTATTTTTGAAACACGCGGTACAACAGATGTATACACGTACACACTACCGCACACACGTATTTCACAGCGCCTACTGAAGATGGAACTGGTAGAACTTGATTAACAAAGTCACTAAAGACACATCGTTATAAAAAATCCGTCCATTAAAAATTGAAACATACATGACATCAAATCCGTGATTTATGCTTTGGTAGAAGAGGGATACAATCACCTCTATGAAAAATAAGAAAACAGCTTGACTCTCGCACCGTAACCCTTTCTAGCTAGCCTTTCTCTCTGTCTTTTTCTCCGTACGTAGTGAAATAATTGTAGTTCAGGTTATAAAAATGATTGAGACCCGAAGTGCTGTCGAGAGAGGACTCACCGCACATCGAATGTGACTCCAGATTGATGCAAACCGTCGAATATTAACTGCCTCCACGCTTTCTATTCATTTTTTCTGCGAGGTTTAGGACTTCTTTGATTCAAAGGAATTATATAAAATTTCAATTTTTAATTTCTTTTATAGAGGTTGTTTGATTGTAGTATTAGAAATCTTAGAAATATTCTCTATGGGCTAAATTTGCACATAATTCCAAAATCTTTATTCACTGAATCTAACTTTTTGAAAAAATTCCTGTGGGTTAGAGGATATGCTCGCGTACGTGTGTACTATAGTGAGCATGTGTGATAGTATGTATGCGTATGTACGTCTTTTTTATTAATCACAAGAAGAAAATTTTCTTTGGGTCATGAGTTTTTATGGCTTCTCTTATGGTGTAATCAAAACACCCTTTTGCATTTTCTATTTGTTTTTAAAATTCTGCTAATCAAATAGACACTTACTATTTTTTCTGCTAAAAGTTGAGCGTGTTTTGGGCCAGAATTTCGAAACATGGTTTTGTCGTGACCTATGTGGTTTGGCCGGGTTAGCTTATAGTAATCGGACTAAAATGCTCTTCCAGTTAGGCCATCATTTTGTCATGTTGACGTTTTTCACTCAATTCGAGAATTTTTTTGAGAAAAAGGAACATGTACTGAGGGACGTACACTAGCCAGTTGCTCTTTTATCTTTCAAGCTACGGAAGCACAATAATTAGCTGTTGTTAAGCACTTAAGCTACGCCATGAACGTGTATATATCTAGTCCAACGTGTGACTGGCGGACACGCCGGACCCCAAGGGCAAAATGGGTAGTTCAGGTGGGGGTAAAGAGAGAAAATTATCAATATATGGCCAAAGTGGCAAAGTTAGGATATACACGTGTGCTAAAAATTTAATACGTTGGCTGAAGGCGCATTTTTTGGAGTGTCACTCTTTTTGTAAGAAGGCTTTTATTTGGTGCCATTGTTAGTAATAATGTGATCTGGCCATTATCGGTATTTTGTTTCATGGCTAATTTTGCCATAATTAAGCTTAGACAAAATAGGCTTCACAAATGTGGTAAATCTTATTAGTAAGTTAAGTCGATGCCACGTTGGCCATATGGTTATATCAATAATGATTAATAAAGTGTGACAAATTATGATTACAGTGATGAATTAATCACAAATTAAAAAAATTATAGCGTGTTTAAGATTTGGCTCACCAAACTTAGCCCAAGAACTACTTTTAAAGTTTTCTTCATTTCCTTTTATTTCTGCAGGGTTACGATATCTATATCAGTGTATTTTCCACCTTTCTGGAGCTCCATAAGAAACTAGAAACGAGAGTTATAAGACCATCCGTAGCTGCTTCCCCAAATCTCATCTCTATATCTCTATTTGGAGAGCTTCTCTAAAAGATTTCTTTCCTATGTCTCTTTACACTCCAGTAGCTTCCCCAAATCTTATTCCCTATATCCCACCATCATATATTTTATTGATTTCCTATAACTACCACATTATTTTCAACGACTATTTTTTTGCAACGGATATTTTTTCGAACGACGCTTTTTCCTAACGGCTATTTTTTCAGACGGCAAATTTCCAATGGCTATATTCCCAATGGAGTCTATATGCGCATAGCCATTTGCTCATTCTGCCTTCCCATCCATACCAGAGCCATTTGCTCTTCTTTCCTTCGGAACCAGCACCAAAGCCATTAGCACTTCCTACCCACTCATTGTCCATCATGAGTTGTCATAGCTTACTCATGGAAACTCTGTTAGATACCAACTTGTATTTGAGACCATCCAAGTAGCACACGAGGAATTCCAATGTTTGCAAGTTCGACGTCCTGTTGGGTCCGTGGTTGGGTGTCAAATAATTCATTGCAATAGACTTGTAGGCCATGCAAGACTTTATGACGACTACTTTTCAGATGTCCCTACATACGGCCTAAGATTCTTTCGGCGCAGGTTTGCCACCAATTCCTTTCTTTATTCATGCAAAGTTATTGTACATCAAGTGTACCGATAAATGTTGGTACTCGCGTAGGTTTAGAATGAGTCATCCTCTATTTCTTCGTATTTTGCATGCAGTAGAAGAGCATGATGATTTTTTTGTGCAAAGAAGAAATAGCGCTGGTGTTCTATGGTTATCTTCTTTACAAAAGGTTTGTAAACACTACTGCAGATTGACCCTCTGTTGAACCACCTCCACTGACAGGCACAAAACTGACCGTCGTTGGAGGGGATCACCGCTGACGGTCACCTATCTGCCCATCAGCGGCGAAGACAGCCAGGCCGGATGTGAGGACCAGCACTGACAGGTGACTAAGAGGACCGTCAGTGAAGCTACACCAAGGGTGCCTTGGATGACGGGTCATTTTCACTGACGGGCGTTTGTTATGTGCCCGTCAGAGAAGAGGTCTTCTCCACTGACGGGCGTCCATGTCGCCCGTCAGTGACTCTGCACCAAGGGGTTCCACAGATGATGTTTATTTTCACTGACGGGCCGTCAGTAGGCGACCGTCAGCGGTAAGTGAGTCTTCACTGACGGTTGCTTGCGCGTCCGTCAGCGATCGTAGGTCGAGGTCTGACGACAGAATCACTGACGGTCCCGTTTTGCGCGTCCGTCAGTGGTAATGTCGCTATATAGAGTTTAGGGTCGGCGCTCGCTGCTGGCCAGTGCTCGCGCGCGCCCACTGGCCAGCAGCGAACGCCGCCGCCGCCCCATATGCTGCCGCCGCCGCCCGCCGCCCCCCCCAACCCACAAACACTCCTCCCCTCTCCCCAATCCTCCTCGTATCCCTTCTTTCTTCCTCCCCAAGCTCAAGATTTCTCTAGACCTAGATCTCCTCCCCTCTCCCCAACCCTCCTCCTATCCCTCCTTTCTTCCTCCCCAAGCTCAAGATTTCTCTAGACCTAGATCTCCTCCCCTCACCCCAACCCTTCTCCTATCCCTCCTTTCTTCTTCCCAAGCTCAAGATCTCTCTAGATCTAGGTCTAGATCTCTTTTCCTTCCCAAACCTTCCCCTCCTCCTCTCACTCTCTCCATAGATCTCTCTTTCCTCGCTGAAAAGATCGCAAGCGCTCGGTAATAATGCTCGCTAGTGTTCTTTCCATTTGTATATGTATTTGATGTGATTTCCGGTCATCGAGCCGAGGCCTAGTGTTTTGTTCTTTTTCGTCAAACTGATTAGTTTCGTGTCGTAGGGATCGATCGATGGATCACAGTTGGATGTACGACAACCGGGCGACAGAGAGTTGGGCTATGGCTTTGAATGAGTTTCTTGATGTCGCTGAGCGAGATATGAGGAGAAAAGGTGGCACGAAGATTTATTGTCCGTGTCGTGATTGCAAAAATTTGGTAATGTTCGATACAAGAGGGAGGGTGACAGTACAACTGGCGCTCAAGGGTTTCATGTCAGGTTATATACGTTGGATATGTCATGGTGGTGAGGAGGAGGAAGATCAAGTGTTACAGCAAGATGCCGAACACGGAGAGGACGAAGAAGACGAGGGGAGTTTCCAAGCTGACGCCGAAGAAGAGACAGGGAACAATTTGGCTGATATGGTGCAGGACGTTCACATGGTGGAGCAGGTGGTGACGGGGGGAACCCATCCGGGTAGGCCCAGCACAGCGAGTCAGCCCAATAGGCTCGGGGAGCTCCACGGAGGCCCACTCGGATGAAGGCCCAAGTAAGGCCCACACGGAAGCAATGTCCGGGTGTCATCAAGGAAGGCGTTACAACCTCATCAAAGCAGGCGTTTCGCTAGCATGAAGGCTGGTGTTACTCGGAGAGTTATACAGAATAAAGATGTCAATTAAAGTATGCAGTTACTGTAGCTCGGTCGACTGGCCGAGTCGGCATATGTACAGCCTATATAAGGCAAGAGCCCCATGCAAAGGGGGAGTTAGTTCTTCTCAGAGACTAGAGGCTAGGTATTGTCTTCAACCTCTAGACAAGGATCCACCATTTTTCTGTAATCTTTCTCACGCAAGACCAGTAATACAACCAGCAGGAGTAGGGTATTACCTCCGCCATTGGAGGGCCTGAACCTGGGTAAAAACCTCTTGTGTGAACCCGCTTAGATCTTCCACTTGCGCTCCCCAAAATCCTACTAGAAATGTATATTGCCGTGAAATCCCCGCGACAGTTGGCGCGCCAGGTAGGGGCCACGCGTGTTGGAGCTATGATCCAAGCGGGATCCTCTCTAGCAACCGGTGGCAAGTTGGAGGCCGGCGACGTGCCATTCGCCGCGCACCCCGAAGGCACGGAGTTTCTCTTCGGAAGCCTTCGTTTTGTGGCTGACATCTTCGACCAGCTAAACCTCTAGGACCCGCTTCCCCGTTCCACGGTGGAATCGGAGCCTGAGTACCTGCTGGGATCTCCTTCCGCTCCAGGCAGTAGCGTGAAGCGTTCCCAGCTCATCGCCATGGTGGGCTCCGAATCCCTCCTCCCCGTCTTGGATTTCGAATCCGATGGGGATGAGAGTTCACATAGCCGAACCGCCTCGGCTGAGGTATACGTGGTCGCGCCCGGCACCACGAACGATGCGGGCACGTCTGCCGCGGCGGCCAGGGTGGCGGATGAGCACTTGCTCATGCCCATTGATGGGCAATCAGAAGCTGAGAAAGCCTTAGAGGCCTCTCGGCAAGCCATCCTTGCTGAGTGGGAGCATCTCGATTAGGAGAGAGCAGCTCTCGAGGAACGAGAACGGCAACATGATGAGCCCCATGGTTCACACCGACGCTCGAACCGATGTGCTTCTTCAACCGCCCGGAGGAGCCGGGTCGTTCGCGCCCCTCTCTTCGGGCGAGAGCAAGACGGTGTCCCTGTCTACCAAACACCGGCCCAAAACCTCCTTGCGGCTGCCACTTTGGCCGACTCGCTCCCGCTCCCGGTGGATGATCCTGCAGCAGAATGAGGCTGGTTCGGTCAGTAACCGACTGGCCTCCGGAGCCACGTGGAGCCGGCCTTTAGCGGCTCCGAGTCGCCCCATCACTGTAGGCTCGTCACAGCCGAGTCGTTCCACGAATCGGTGTCCTGATGCTCGCCAGGAGATCAACTGACTCCAGGCGGAGCGTCGTCAAGCCGACTCCCTCCGAGCCCGGGCAAACAATGTCCGTGACGCTTGTGACGACATCGAGGGACGACGGGCGACCAGGCTGCGGGCTAAGCATCGTGGTGACGAAGTCAACCAGCCGGGCGGCTCGGCCTCCACCGGTCCGTTGTGTTTTAGCAGGCGGATTCGATCTGAGCCGTTTTCGGACTGGTTCCAGATTGCCAGTGGCGTCGACAAGTACGATGGCACTGCCAAGCTGGAAACTTGGCTTGCCGACTACTTAGTCGTGTGCAACATTGGAGGAGGCAACGAGCGTGTCGCCCTCCGAAGCCTTCCCTGATGCTTGAAGGGTCGGCTCGGGCATGGCTTAACAGCCTGCCCGAAGACAGCATCTATGACTGGAGGGACCTCCAAGAGACCTTCGTTAAAAACTTTGAGGGCACGTACAAACGCCCCGGGAATGCGCAAGACCTTTGGCTTTGCGTCCAGGAGAAGGGGGAGTCGGTCCGCGATTACATCCAGCGTTGGACTCGGCTGCGCAACTTCATCGAAGACGTCACCGAGACGCAGGCCATTCAGGCCTTTTCCCAAGGGGTCAAATATGAGCTCCTAAAGCATAAGTTGGCCCGGTCTAACATCCAGACCATGGGCCGACTCATGGAGGTCGCCAGCAAGTACGCAACGGGTGAGGAAGCCATGCGGTACGAGGACAAGGGCAAGTCAAAAGCTGAGTCCTCGAGCCGTAAAGTCCCCACCGACTCAGGTCGGAAGCGCGTTGACAATCGCCCCCCGAAGCGAAAAGCTGGTGGCGAAGATGGGGTCAGCGGAGCCGACCTAGTCGCGGCCGCTCAGAGTGGCTTCCAGCGTGGCGACGGCGGTCGGAAGAAAGAGCGCCCTTGGCAGCAGTGCAAGGTGCTGAAGCTCACCTTTGAGGAGATCCTCGATAGGCCTTGCTCCTTCCACAGCACTGCCGACTATCAGGCGGGGCATTCAACCTGGGAATGCAGCTTCTTGCAGCGTCTTCGGGAAGAGAAGCAACCCGAGCCCGACGCCGGTGGAGAAGGAGGTTCCGCTGCAGGTGGCGGCGCCACGCAGTACCCCCCTCAAAGGGGTGTACTTATGATCTTACAAGGATCTGATTCCAAAAGGGGTCAGAAGCTGCGCTGTCGCGAAGTGAACGCGACAGTGCCGGTGGTTCCTTAGTGGCTGGACTGGTCTGAGGTGCCAGTCGGATTCAGCCGACTCGACCACCCGGATCGAGTTCCACACCCTGGTAAACACCCATTGGTGGTAGATCCACAGGTCGGCGGATTCAAACTCTGCAAGGTCCTTATGGATGGTGGCTCCAGCATCAATATAATCTTCATGGACACTCTGAAGAAGATGCAAGTCCCGGAGTCCCAGCTCCGTCCCAGTAGCACCTCTTTCCATGGAATAGTGCCTGGGAAGTGCGCCAAGCCTTTGGGTCAGATCTCCCTAGAAGTTGTGTTCGGCGAACGCTTATGTTTTTTGGATGCCTATTCAGGCTATCACCAGATCAAAATGAAAGAATCAGATCAAATAAAGACTTCTTTCATTATCCCGTTTGGGGCTTTTTGTTATATCACCATGCCTTTTGGTTTGAAAAATGCTGGCGCAACATATCAGCGTTGTATGCAAAAGTGTTTGCATGACCAGATAGGCAGAAATGTCCAGGCTTACGTTGACGACATCGTGGTGAAGACAAAAAAGACTGCGGATCTCTTGACTGATTTGGCCGAAACCTTCGCCAATCTTAGGAGGTTCGACATGAAGCTCAATCCGGAGAAGTGCGTCTTCGGAGTTCCTTCCGGTAAGCTGCTCGGCTTCATCGTTTTCGAGCGAGGAATCAAGGCGAACCCGGACAAGCTTGATGCCATCATCAAGATAGGCAAACCGAAGGATCTGAAAGCTGTCCAGCGCCTAACCGGGTGCGTAGCCACTCTAAGTCGGTTCATCGCCCGACTCGGTGAGAAGGCTTTGCCTTTTTACTGACTTCTCAAGAAATCTGACTCCTTCGAGTGGACGAGCGAGGCTCAAAAATCCTTCGAGGATCTCAAGCGCCTTCTGTCAACGCCTCCAATTCTCGCTGCACCAATGGAAGGAGAGGCCATGCTGCTCTGCATCGCGGCCACGAATCACGTGGTCAGCGTTGTTCTAGTGGTGGAGCATGCGGAAGAAGGCCGAGTACAGAAGGTGCAGCGACCTGTCTATTATGTCAGCGAAGTCCCCTCCGAGTCGAAGCAGCGTTATCCGCACTACCAGAAACTCATCTATGGCGTGTTCTTGGCGACGCGGAAGCTGGTACATTACTTCCAAGCCCACTCGGTTACCGTGGTCAGCCATGCCCCTTTGTCTGACATCATCAACAATAGGGATGCCAAGGGCCGAGTTGCTAAGTGGGCGATAGAGCTCATGCCTCATGACATCAGCTACGAGCCCCGCAAAGCTATCAAGTCTCAGGCTCTCGTGGACTTCATCGTCGAGTGGACTGAGAGTCAGTCCCTTCCGACTCAAATGCACTTGGAGCACTGGGTCATGTACTTCGATGGTTCGAAGATGCTCGCGGGCACGGGGGCTGGAGTCGTCCTCATCTCCCCCAAAGGCGACAAGCTAAATTATGTGTTGCAAATCCACTTCGCTGCTTCCAACAATGTAGTGAAATACGAGGCATTACTGCGTGGTTTGCGCATCACAGTCTCACTCGGCATTCGTCGACTCCTTTGCCGCGGTGACTCGGATCTGGTGGTGCAGCAAGTAATGAAGACGTGGAACGCCAAGGACCCCACCATGGCGGCATATTGTGCTGCCGTGCGTCGGCTAGAAGGACACTTCGACGGCCTTGAACTTCATCATGTTCGTCGAGCTGATAATGAGGCGGCCGACTCCCTTGCTAGGATCGGCTCTGCTCGTGAAAAAGTGCCACCTGGAGTTTTTCTTCAGCAACTTTTCCAACCATCCGTTAAATTAGAGTCAGCAACCGGGTCATATGAAGCCGGGTTGCCAGACCCTGAACTGGCCCACCCAACCCAGGAAAACGTCTTGGCGGTTATTCCCCTCTGGACTCAGCCGTTCCTTGCTTACCTTTTGCGCACGGAGCTACCTGAGGATCCGACTGAAGCGCGCCGCATTGTGTGCCGCGCTCGAGCTTACACCATAATTAACGGTGAGCTTTACAAGCGCAGCACCACTGGAATCTTCCAGCGTCACATCTCGCCGGAAGAGGGCCGAACATCGCTCGAGGAAATCCACTCGGGACTCCGTGGCCACCACGCTTCGTCACGGGCCTTGGTCGCCAAAGCTTTCCGCCACGGTTTCTTCTGGCTCACTGCCCATGCTGATGCTGAAGAAATCGTTCGAACTTGCGAAGGATGTCAGAGGTACGCCCGCCAATCACACATGCCGGCTACCGCGCTCAAGACCATCCCCATCACGTGGCCCTTTGTCGTGTGGCGGCTCGACATGGTTGGTCCGCTTAAAACAGCACGAGGGGGTTTCACTCATCTCCTTGTGGCGGTGGACAAGTTCACCAAGTGGATCGAAGCCAAGCCTGTTATGAAACTTGATGGTCTGACTGCCGTCAACTTCATGAAGGGAGTCATCTTCCGATTCGGTATCCCTCACAGCATCATCACCGACAATGGCAAGAACTTCACTGCCGAAGTCTTCCGCCAGTTTTGCCGGGATCACGGAATCCGAATCGACTTTGCCTCCGTGGCTCATCCGCAGTCCAACGGCCAAGTTGAGCGCTCCAATGCTCTCATTCTTCAAGGCATCAAACCCCGGCTGTTAGTCCTGTTACAACGGGCCGCCGGCTGCTGGATCAATGAGCTTCCGTCTGTCCTCTGGAGTTTAAGGACAACTCCAAACCGGTCAACTGGCTACACGCCTTTCTTCATGGTTTACGGAGCCGAAGCCGTCCTGCCGAGTGACATCCTCCACGACTCCCCATGAGTCACTGCATACGTGGAAAAGGATGCCGAGTTGCCGTGACAGGACGATCTTGATCTCCTGGAGGAAGCGCGGGAACTTGCCCTCTCACGCTCGGCCATCTATCAACAGAACTTGCGTCGTTACCATAGTCGCCAAGTTCGGGGCCGAGTCTTTAACAAAGGAGATTTGGTCCTCCGACTAATCCAAGATAAGGCGGGCATGCACAAGTTGTCTCCACCTTGGGAAGGCCCATTCATCATCAACCAGGTGCTGCATAACGGCGCGTACCGACTGGAGGACCCGGCAACCGGCGCAATCACTGAACGGACTTGGAATATTGCTCAGCTGCGTCCCTTTTTTACTTAAACTTTGTACTTCCAACAGTTCATCGTTTCATTATAAATAAATATTTGTTTCCTTCGAGCGGCACTCGGGAAGCACTTTGTTTCTTCAATTTTATGATGGATTCCTTTTTGTCCATTTTTGATTCAACTACGTTCCCTCGGGCACTCCCGGGGGCTACGTTTAAAAACCGAGTGGCTTAACTTCGGGCAACCCCCGGGAGCTACCTCAACCCACTGGGTGATTCATCACTCCGTACAAGTTATTTTGGATCTCCTAACTTTGTTTCTACACGAGCGTCTAAGTAAACGTGTACGGTACCTAAGGCCCACTCTTCGTCCCCAACTGCAGTCGCAACCCGGCTGTCAGGTTGGCAAGAGCAAAAGCTAAAGGTCGGCCTGCACGCGAAAGGATCCAACTCGGCGGAAAAGGCAAATTTGGACGAACCAAATAACTTGTGCAAAATAAATTGAAAGCATTTCAATTCAAAACAAAATATAGTCTCTACATTTTTTCTACTCGACATACCGAGAGATATTACATGATAATTTTATTCTTCTGGAGTCACTTCTACGTGCTCCTCCAGGTCGGTAAACTCCACGATTCGGCTGGCAGCGGGGCGGACTCGGGGAAGGAGCTCCAGAGGGTTGACCGACATTCCCTCTGCGTCGAGTGGGGCTCCAGCGGAAATGCTGTCAACGTCCGCATCGGGATGGTGCGCCAACACCATTGCCAGCGCCATGCCAGCTCCCGAGCGGGCCGCCGACTCCTTCCACTTCTCCACCTCCGCCGAGCCTTGCGACAGCTTGTTGACGAGGGCGAAGATGTTGGAGCCCGGTTCTTCTCCGGGCCATAGCTTGGCGCAGAGGTTTTGGGTAGCCGACTTCATGCTCTGCACCAAACTCTTGACTTGGAGGAGTCGGTCCTCCACAGTCACGACGTAGCTGGCCATCTGCTCAGGTGTCCAGAAGGCGTCAAGAACTGACTTCGCCAGGTCGGATAGAGCGCGAAGTCAGAGAGTCACCCACCTTGCCTGCTCCTCCAACTCTGGGCAAGCGTCTGGGTGCGAATTATTGCAAGGAAATGAACAAAGAAGCGTGCAAAAAGAGGAAAACAAAGGACTCGGAGGCTTACCGAGTAGAGTCTCATTGGCTTGCTTGAGATGGCCCATGAGTTCTCCCTCGTGCTTCTCCCACTCGACGATGGCCGCAGCGTGTCGCTTCTGTGACTCGGTCATCTACTTGGAGAAGTCGTTGACGGCCACCTGCAGCTCGCGGTTCGTAGCCTGCGACTGCTCATATTGTGCCAACAGCCGCTGATGCTCCGTCTGCAGCAGGGCGGCGGTCTTCATATTTGCGTGAGCTTCCTGCAGCTCGTTGTCAAGCTCGGCTACTTTGGCATCGAGCATTTCTCTTGCTTTAGCCATCGGGATTGTGGCCTTCAGTTCTTCCTGAAGTCGGACGTTTTCAGCTTCGACGTCTATCGACTCAAGAAAGTCAATACCAGCAAAACCTTAAGGCAAAGAAGCTGAAGACTCGGATACTTACTCCCGATGGCGGTGAGCTTCTCTTCGAGCCACCGACTCTTGGCCCTTTCTTCAGCCGACGCCTTCTCAAGGGAGGCGTTCCTCTCCACGAGGGCTTGGCTGCTTCCGCCGAGTCGGATCGCAGCCTGGACAAGGAAAAGTTTCAAGTCAGCATGACCCGAGTTAATAAGTCTCCAACCGACTCAACCAGTTGGCTAGAGACTCGGGGGCTACACCCACTGGGTGCACTGATCGTGCTCCCAGTGTTAAGAAATAAACAAAGTTCAGACGCGAGAACTTACCCCGATGGAAGATTCCAAAACCTCGGCCGAGTCCGCCAAGGTTTTGGCCGTGTCAGCAAACTCCCTAAGCTTGGAGCTAAGAGCAGCGACGTGGTCGGTGGCTGCTTCTGCCGCCGCCAAGTCCCCCGTGCTGCAGCTCGGTAACAGCAGCGCGGGCACAAGGCTGCCGGACGAACCCGGTGCCGATTCTTCGGTCGCGGGCGCAGGAGCCAAGGCCGGACTTTGCTCGGCCACCGGAGAAGATTTGGTGTCGAGCTGGCCTCCAGCCCCGCCTGCCGGTTCCGAGGAGTCGGCCCCCGACCGCAGTCGCCGGCTCCGTCGTCGCCTCGCTGGAGGGAGCTGGCGGAGGCTGCGGGTTGTCAGTCAGAGTCCCGGCTGACCCGGCACCCACGCCGGACTCCGGTGTCTTTTCCACGGGTGCAGCAGGCTGTGGCGCGCTGGGCGTGGCTGCAGCCGGAGGCACGGCTGACTCGGCACCCGTGGCCGCGTCTGCATGCTGGGCTCGCCGCAGTCAGAATCGGAGAAATTGACTCCGGCAGCGGGACCGGAGTCGGGGCCGTGGACGTGCCGGTTGTGAAGTCTCCTTTGTCGGAGAACTTCTTTTGGATTCTGCGACATTAAAAAAACCAAACCGACTTCAGCATCTTCTTCTTCGACCGGAGTATGAGGCGAAGCAAAAAAGATTCATACCTGGTGGTTGTGGGGATTGCTTTTTTCTTCGGTTTCCCCGGGGCAGGCGGACCCCCGAAGGAACTGACGGATGCCGGTTGAGGTGCAGTCGGCTTGGCAACGGGAGCCGGAACTTGTGTCGTGGGGCTAACAGGTTCGGCTCGTGCCCGCTTGGCGGCTGACTCTGCCTGAGCCGGCTCCGTCTCCGCTTGCGGGGTCCTAGACCCGGAGGCGTCATCTGCACGCATTCGTTTGATGCACAGTGGGACCCCTTCTGACTCGGTATTCGAGTCGACCTGAACGCGCCCCCGTCCCGGGTCCCTGCCCTCGGGGGCTGAACTTTGCTCGGGGAGTGGCGGCATGGAGTCCAAGTTAAGGAAAGTCTGCAGCATTAAAAGACTCGGTGTTAGGAGGAATGAATAAGCAACAATATGCAAGAATCCGACTCGGAATGTGAGACACTTACAGTCGGCGGGGGGTTGGTGGTAGAAAAGGGGGTCACGTGCGGCGCCCTGGTGAGTCTGGTTCGCTCCTTGGTCAAGTTCTTCAGGAGATCCATGAAAAGATCATTCGGAAGCCCATCAACCGATACCCTGGTCGGGTCGGACGCGCCCGAGTACTCCCACATCGGGTGCGCCCTAGCTTGAAGCGGTTGGATTCGCCGACTCAACCAGGTGGCCCTGGAGCTTCTAGATCCTCCTTAGGAGTCGGTCGACCTCGGGCATCTCCATGTTGGAGGGCTTGACGCTCCAACGCTTCCGCCACTCGGGAGGACCCTCGGTGTACTGGGGGAGCCCTTCATGGCCAGTCGGCCTGCGCTCATCCGGGCAGTAGAACCACCCGTCCTGTCACTTCCGCACGGTGTCCGGGAGTTACAGCTTGAAGTACCAAGCGCCGGCCTTGACTTGGATACCAGCTCCCCCGCAGACGGATAGGCGGCCACCAGCTTTGATGGGCTGCACCTTCACCAGGAAGATCTTCTTCCACAACCCCCAGTGTGGCGGAGTCCCCAGATAGCATTCGCACAGCGTGATGAAACACGCGATGTGCAGGATGCCATTGGGGCTCAGATGGTGAACCTGGAGGTCGTAGAAGAAGAGCAGACCACGCACGAAGTCGTGCGGGGGCAGCGATAAACCCCGCTAGATGAACGGGACGATCATCACGCGTTCGTGCGCGTGCGGAGCGGGCTTCTCCTCTTGATACGGAGCCCTCGAGTTGCCGATGGAGCGGGGTGGCAGCAGTCCCTCGCTGGCGAAGCCCGAGAGGATCCGGTCGGTTACAACCGACGGGACCCAGTCGCCTTTTTTCCACCCCTCGGAATGGGTGGCGGCGGCGGAGGAGGAGGCGTCAGTCTTCTTGCCTTTGCCGGTGTGCGACATGGTCGGATGGTCGAAAGACGGCGGTGAAATAGGTGTTTCTCGGGAAGAAGGGAAGCAATGTGCGGTGGCGGAGCTTTGGAGGCAAAGGGCTTTGGCGTGAGGAAGACGAAGGCAGATGGGAACCACGGTCGCCCTACGCCTGCTTTTATAACGGGAGGAGGCAAACCGTCGACCATCGTGTGCCACACGTGGCGGCAAACCACCGCGGCAACTGTCGTCCCGCGCGCGCAAACGCGTGAGATTCAGGGCGCCTTTTTTGCCATGGCTCGACGTCCCAGGCATCTCGGCCGACGAGCATTATGTCAGCAACCATCCCACGTGCACCGCCCGCGTGATTCGGGGCGCAATCATGACAAACCGTCGCTTCAGACGCCCCACGAAGTCATAGCAGCAGCAGCGGATGTCTCGAGCACGCTTCGCGCGGGACTCGAGGCGAAATCATCGCGCTGCGGCGCTGCAGGTGCTCTGTCCAACCGACTGCGCGCATTAAATGCTGAATTGACGTTGTGTACAGTAAAGACGGTACCGTGTGACCACAAGCCGGCTTCGACCGGGTTCAGCTCGATCGAGTCGAATCGTGCTCGGATGCTGAGTCAGCTCGAAGTCGGCTTGGCTCATTGGGACACGTCACAAGCTGTGCCGACTCCACAAAACCATTTCGAGGCATACCAAGTGCTCCACTCGAATCGTAGATCAGGTCTGCAAGAATGGGTGCCGATGACCGACCCAACAGAGTTTCACAGGTCACTCGGCAACACCCAAGCTAAGGACGAACCCGGCATCCACAGCGGCACAAGATAGTCCTTGATTCAGAACCAGACGCCACAGCGGCGCAAAATGGTTCACTGGTTCGGGACTCAATGCCGGAGTTCGAGGACTCGGTTTCGAAGCTGAAGGTCGAAGGCGTCCCCCCAGCGAGCACAAGTCGGCAACGGTCCACTCGGACATGTCCAGATGCTATTTCGGATTCACTCGAAATTCATGATACACCTCCCGGAAGGCCACTAGCCAACTTCCCCAGCCGGAAAGCGCGGGTATCACCGAATTCCTAGCACTTAGCACAAACCTAACCTTTTTTCAGGTATCATGGGAGTCCATCAAGGTCTCTTCACCAGCCACTTGGGCATACGCAGCTTGCTCACCAATCGGCATCCGTGTCGAGACCTCGAAGCACTCGGGGGCTACTGACGGGGGGAACCCATCCGGGTAGGCCCAGCACAGCGAGTCGGCCCAACAGGCTCGGTGAGTTCCACGGAGGCCCACTCAGATGAAGGCCCAAGTAAGGCCCACACGGAAGCAACGTCCGGGTGTCATCAAGGAAGGCGTTACAACCTCATCAAAGCAGGCGTTTCGCTAGCATAAAGATTGGTGTTACTCGGAGAGTTATACAGAATAAAGATGTCAATTAAAGTATGCAGTTACTGTAGCTCGGTCGACTGGCCGAGTCGGCATCTATACAGCCTATATAAGGCAAGAGCCCCATGCAAAGGGGGAGTTAGTTCTTCTCAGAGACTAGAGGCTAGGTATTGTCTTCAACCTCTAGACAAGGATCCACCATTTTTCTGTAATTTTTCTCACGCAAGACCAGTAATACAATCAGCAGGAGTAGGGTATTACCTCTGCCATTGGAGGGCCTGAACTTGGGTAAAAACCTCTTGTGTGAACCCGCTTAGATCTTCCACGTGCACTCCCCAAAATCCTACTAGAAATGTATATTGCCGCGAAATCCCCGCGACAGGTGGTGATAGATCCTGAGGATGAAAGAGAGGCTGCTAAGTTCACGAGACTAGTTGAAGACTCGCAAACCCTGTTGTATACCGGTTCTGATCCAGAGCACACGCGTCTGTCAGTCATGCTGGAACTTCTAAGGATTAAGGCAGCCCATAATTGTCCAGATGAAGGCTTCGATGAGACATTGGCTTATCTTGCAAATGTTTTTTCCCAGAAACAACTTGTTGCCTATGAGCACCGATGAAGCCAAGAAGGTTGTCTGCCCTCTTGGATTGGACGTGCAGAGGTTCCACGCGTGTCCGAATGACTGCTTTATTTACCACACAAAGCACGAGAAGCTGTACAAGTGTCCTACGTGCAACACATCCAGATTCAAGCAGGGTAGAAACCAAGCCGATGATGAGGACCCAGTGACGAGTGGCACTCCGGTAAAGGTTGTATGGTATCTTCCAGTCCTTCCCTGTTTGAAGCCTTTATTCGCTAACAAGAAGGAGGCAAGCTGTTACGTTGGCATACCGAGGGGCGAAAAACTGATGATGGCGTGATGAGACACCCTGCTGATGCTTCGCAGTGGCGGGCAATCGACGCCCAATACGATGATTTCAGAAAAGATGCGAGGAATATCAGGTTCGGTATGAGTACGGATGGAATCAATCTGTTCGGCAACATGAGCAGCAGACATAGCACTTGGCCCGTGGTTTTATGGATGTACAACCTTCCTCCATGGCTGTGCATGAAGTGAAAGTATATACACCTCTCTATTCTCATTCAAGGGCTGAAGCAACCTGGGAACGATCTGAACATGTATCAATAATTTTTTGTTCGAAGAACTAACTACACTATGGGAACGAGGGGCACAGGTCTGGGACGCTTACCAAGAAGAATATTTCAATCTGAAAGCGTTGTTGCTCACAATGGTCCAAGACTATCCCGCGTACGAATATCAATCATGCCAGTGTGTTCATGGATACAAAGCATGTGTTAAGTGTTTGGAGTCTACAACAAGTTTACACTTAAAGGGCTCTAAAAAAATCGTGTTCATGGGCCACCGAAGGTGGCTAAAATAGAATGATCCATGGAGGCAAGAGAAGAAATTGTTTGATAATACTGTTGAGATCCGTTCGGCGCCCCGGGAGAAGACGGGGTAGAAATCTATGACATCGTGAACACAATGCCCCCTGTTACGCCGGGTAAGACACAACCGCCTGTTCCCATGCAGGACGGCGTCTGGAAAAAGAAATCCGTATTTTGGGATTTGCCTTACTGGAGATTCCTAAGCACACGTCACAGCATAGATGTCATGCATGTCGAGAAAAATGTGTGCGACAGCTTGCTTGGTATCCTGCTCAACATGTTAGACAAGACAAAAGATGGACCGAAGGCATGAGCTGACATGGAATTCTTGGGTATAAGAAAGTTGTGGGCAACCAAGCAAACGACAAAGTTGGGCAACCAAGCAAACGACAAAGTTGGGCACGGGTGCAATCAGAATCAAGACGGACTATCCCGCTGCTTGTTACACTCTGAGCAAAAAAGAGATCATTAGCTTTTTGGAGTGCCTCCAAGGTGTCAAAGTTTCTTCCGGTTACTCCGCAAACATCGGCAGATTAATTGACATGAAGACTTGCCGAGTAATTGGTATGAAGTCTCATGATTGTCATGTGATGATCACGCAGATACTTCCTGTTGCAATTAGAGGCCTCATGGAGCCAGAGGTCCGCAAGACAATCTTGAATCTTTGTAACTTTTTTAACACGATGTCTCAGAAGTCGATCTCGGTTACGCGTTGCCATAAACTGCAGGAGGAGATCATTGTCGTACTATGCGAACTTGAGATGTACTTCCCTCCAGCAATTTTTGATATCATGGTACATCTCATGATCCATATCGTCCTGGAGATACTGGACCTAGGTCCCGTGTTCCTACACAACACGTACCCCTGGAAAGGTACAATGGGGTTGTGAAGCGCTACGTTCGTAATAGGTCACAACCGGAAGGTAGCATCATCCAAGGCTATGTTGCCGAAGAGTGTGTCAAGTTCTGCACAGATTACTTGGCTGATCAAAAGTCTATCGGCGTTCCTGTTTCGCGCCACATGGGTAGGCTCGATGGTGAAGGCCATGCACGCGGACAAAAGCCTTTACATGTCTATAATTCAGTACTGAATAGATCAGGTGACTACAAACAGAGCACATCTTGTCGTGTTGCAGCACCTAACTATGGTGCATCCCTATCTTGGATGCACATGGTAAAGGTAAAAAAAGAAAACCCGAAAAAGGGAGAAGCGTGGCTCTCGAAAGACCACAACGCAAAGTTTGCAAACTGGCTAAAGAACTACTGGTATGAAAGGCCTCTGACAAATGATGAAGAAGAGACGGTCAAAATGTTGTCACAAGAACCTGCGAGCAAGGTCCTGACATTTCAAGCATATGATATCAATGGATACACATTCTATACAGAGGCTCAAGACAGAAAAAGTACGTATCAGAACAGTGGGGTGACGATAGAGGCTAAAACTGGTAACCGTAAGGATATATACTATGGCGTTATCGAAGAGATTTGGGAACTAGACTACACCGTCACAAAGATCCCTATGTTTCATGTCAGATGGGCAAAAAATGTCCATATCGACGATGACAAATTCACTACCATGACTTTACCTCCCCGACATCTATTGACCCAACACAAGTCAAAGCAATCAGTGCCAAAGATGAGCCATGGGTATTAGCTAAATAGATCTCGCAAGTCTTCTATATAAAAGACCCGAAGGAAAAGAAGCGCCATGTCGTCAGAAAAGGGAAAAGGAGTATTGCCGGAGTCGATGGTGTAGTTGACGAAGAGGACTATGACCAATTTGACGACTCGGACTCTGAGCCAGAAGCTGTTGATAAACACTCTACCAAAAGGAGCAAAAGCTACTAAGGATGCTGAGCCATACATAAGACGCAGTCACGCGAAGGACTAACGTATACCACCAAGAAGATCACTATTCATGAGAAGATTGTCGAAGACGACGAAACCTAGCGAGCTATGTGTGTATGTATAATAATGTCTTGGTTTGAATGATTTCATATTGTGTGTACCGTACGTATGTACGTATGTATGTGAACTCTTTGTGAGATATGAGTTTTTGCCATGAGAGATGAGCTCAGTGAACTCTTTGTTAGACATATGAGTGGTACGAAATAATAATGGTATGGTATTCTTAAGTAACTTTAGTATCTTTGCACATAATCATATTTAAATAAAGAAAGGAACTGAATCAATAAGCCAAAACAATATATACAATATGCCAAAAATAAAACCAGGTGTTAAAATATATAAAAGATGACCCTAAAACCTAAAAACCAAACAAAACGCAACCTCCACTGACGAGCAAGAACAAGGAGTCCCGTCAGTGGTAATCAACAGTAACCCTAACGAATCCAACCTCCACTGACGGGCGGAAACAAGGTGCTCGTCAGTGGTAGGCCTCCACTGACGGTCGGCCCATAGAGCTCGTCAGTGTAGATGCACCCTAACCCTAACGAACCTGCCATCTCCACTGACGGTCCCTTTCATGTGCCGTTAGTGAAGACACACCTCCACTGACGCGATCATCTCCACTGACGGGCATGTACGCAACGCCGATCAGTGGTAATCAACATCATATATAAGTCACGCGCGCGGGACTTGGTGAAAATTTCGCCAAGTCCCGCGCGTTCATTTGAACCAGCAGCGAGACAGTTCACCTCCTGACGCTGCCAGGCTACTCCGCCGCCACCCCGCCCTCCTCCCCGAGCGCCGCCCATCCCCGAGCGCCGCCCCCCGCCTTCCCCGACGCTGCCACTGCCTCCACAACACCGGCACCGCCCTCCCCGATGCTGCCACTGCCTCCATGACACCGGCGCCACCCTCCCCGACGCAGCCACCTGCCTCCACGACGTCGGCCCCGCCTCGACGAGCGCCACCCTCCCCGAGTGCCGCCCCCGCCTCCCCGATATCTTGCTTGATTCCTTTAGCATGTGAGTTGATTCCTCGATAGTTTGGGGATGATGGAAATTCTGTCGTGGATGGACTAGTAGTTTTGTGATATTATGCCCTTTGTTCTTACCACTGCTAGTGCCTAGTTGATCACTGATGCTAGCTATCTGTAGTAGATGAAACATTTGATTTATGTAACTATTATTTGACCCTTATAGTTTATAGAATAGCATCGATTCTTAATTGTAGAAGATGATACTTATATACAGTGTAGCATTTGAAAGAAATAGCATGATAAAAAGAAATCCCAACTATGTCAGCAAGTTGACACCTATATGATGACTCTTGTTCATTCTTGTGAACAACAGCTTAAGTGGTAGCTAGACAGGGTTTTGGGCTGATATTTCCATACTTGGATAAGCGATGTTTGCGGTTCTAGAGCTTTATTCTTCAAAGATATGCTAAATTGAACGAATCAATTGTGTTAGCCTCCTAATAGAGTTTACTATTATGTTTGAAATTTATTCTCTTCATCAATTACGTGCCAGAACAGTTGAGAATAATGACCGCCAGTACTCCTCCCGCTGGGTCGCTGACCCGACAACTAGAGCCCATTAATGACAGCATGGCCCCCCTCGACGGGGCGGCACCGATCGACACCCCAACCCTGGAGGCGCTGAAGCAAGTTGCCTCCGAGCAGGCCAGGGAACTTGCCTCTGAGACGGCTAAGGAACCTGCCCCGACCCGGCCAAAGAACATGCCCCCGAGGCGGCCGTCACAGCTGGCCAAGAGCAACCTGCCTCGGACTCCAGCACCTCCAGCGATGACTCTGGCTCCGAGTCAGGTTCTAAAGAGGACGAGGCGCCCGAGGAGGAAGTAGCGCCTCCGGTCCCGACCAGGTCTCAGAAAAGGAGAAAAGGTAACCAGTTGCCGGACAAGACGTATATCATCACTCGAGTTGACAACGACAAAGATGTTTCAGTGAGTCCACAGAAGGCCGCCCAAACCTTCAGCAACGCCTGCGGGTGCATAGTCCGCGAACAAGTGAAGATCACATGCAAAGAGTTCAGCCAGTTGACTGAGTCGACCCGAGATGCTCTGTTGAGGAAACTATGGGACAAGTACCAGATTCCTGCCGCTGACAAGGACAGAGTCGAAGCGCAAGCCCTTCACATTGTGGCTAGGGCTCTGAAGACTTGGTGATACGACGCACAGAAAGTCGTGGACGACGATTGGGATACTAAAAGTAGTAAAAGATGGTCCAAGATACAAAAGGAAGACTGGGATGAATTCGTTGCTCAAATAAGGAGCCCAGAATTCCAGGCGAAGAGTCGCTGGGGGAAGGAGCTTCGCTCCAAGAACACATTAGACCACAAGCTCGGCAGCCGTGGATACCTAGGGAAGAGGCCAGGACACATTCGACATCAACTTTGAAGATCTCTTCAACATGTACAACTTCTATAGGCTCGACACCACGATGGTCAGGCTATGGGCTCTCTACCAAGCCCAAGAGTGTAGACGTCTACGCGACTCCAATATTGGAATAATCGATCCGATATGCATGAACGAAGGCTATGCTGCGACCCCGACGGTCGAGTCTTTCTGGAAGAATACCTTTTGCGTGCATTCGTCGTTCATAAGGACAAGGAGTACATACTAGCCCCCTACAACCCTCCGTAAGTCCTTAACTTAGCACCGTGGGAATTTTTTTGTTTTTTACGTACGTATCTCCGCCTGCTTACGTTCATTTGTTCACATTGACGCAGTGATCACTGGGTCCTCATAGTGATTATTCCAAGCTGGGCCAAGGCATTTTACTTTGACTCCGATGAGAAAAAGAGATTGGACTTCAGGAATATCACTAATATTTTAGATACAGCTTTTTCAAAGCCAAGTTCTCAGGACATAGTAAAATACCTTCAAAGCGACAAAAATGGTACACCATTACATGTTTCCTTGCAGAATTCAGCCAGAAAATAGCGTGACATGTGGGTACTACACCTGTGCCCATATGGACTGCTTTGTCCGGTACAAGAACAAGCATTGAAAAGATATGAAAGAACTGAAGGCTTGGAGTGAGCTGGGAAATCACTTGTACGACTGGCGCCAGGACTTTGCCCGCATCCAAAGAGTCTTCGCCAAAGTCATCAACCTTGAAGTCATCAATCCAATCGGTGAATTCTATGCCGGCCCCCAATTTCCGAAGCTAAACTTAAGCGATAATCGATAGATTAGTTGTTTTTAAAATTGAAGAATAGTTGTTTCATACTTGTGATCGATGGACTAGAGGTGAAGTGTTATGTGATTACGAATGTGTTATGTCAACTGTTATGTGTGATTACGAATGTGCTATGTGATTATGAGTTTTGACATGTGACTATGTGCCGAAGGCCCATTCTGAAATTTATGAAAAATAAATAATTGCTATAGCCTGTGATTATGAATAATGTAATTGCTATAGCCTGTGATTATGAATAACTAACTATGATTTTGAGGTATCACAGGACCTCTACTGACGGGCACTTACAGAATGCCCGTCAGCGTAAAGACGCACCACTGACGGTCACTAAAAGGGAGCCCGTCAGTGGTGACACCTCCAGGAGCCTCCTACGAGGGGTCTCCTCTGACGGGCGGTATGTGACCATCAGTAGTAATAAGCACTACTGACAGTCAACTTACAGAACGCCCATCAGTGTAAGTGCACCACTGACGGTCACTAAACGTTAGCCCGTCAGTGGTGATACCTCCAGCGCCTCCCACGAGGGGTCTCCTCTGATAGGCATTAGGTGACCGTCAATAGTACTAAGAACTACTGACGGTCGGACCGTCCGTCAGTGGAGGTCACCCCTCCACTGACATTTCCAGGCTGACGGGCCCCCTGACCGTCAGTAGAAGGGTTTAAGCGACCGTCAGTAATGACCCATTCTACTGTAGTGAAAAGCTATTATTGAACAATTCCAATGTAATGTCTATTTGTTCTCCATGTACGCAGTCATTCCAACAATGTAATCGTTGTCTCATATGCGGCATTTAAGTACTGAATTTCTAAGTTGGAGTAGGGAGTTCACAACATACTTTCCATAACATAAGTTCACAACATACCACCCATAACGCAAGTGCATAGCATAAAAGTTCACAACATACACCCAAATAAATGTGCACAACATAAAAGTTCACAATATACACCCAAACGAATGTGCACAACATAAAAGTTATTATCATAGTTCATACAAGATATTAATAGTAACACATGATGAGCGTCAACCGGACCCACCACAACGCCTAGCAATGATGTCACTCTAAGGAGAGATGTAGTACTGCTTCAAGGGTCCCGGCCATCATAGTAGTGTCAATCTTCATAATCTTTTTCTCTTCGACCATTCTCCTCAACTCAAACTCCTGCTTCTTTAGCTGCAGCCTGACTCAAAGTCCTTGTTCTCATGAAAGTAAAATGAACCCTTCTCCAATATGTAGCACGAGATTGCTCATTACCTTGCGTTACATCCAAACTAATATTCAACCAAGCTGATACCAACACGATGTCCTCCCTCTCATTGAAGTTGTTAGACCTCTTGCTACTTGGCTTTGTGGAGGGAATGACCTGCTCAACAGGGCACTGTTGCTCCTCAATAGGGGTAGATTCTGGATTCTCTTCTCAATTGACCCCATCATTTTTCTCACTCAATAGGTTTATGTAATATGATTCCATAATCCCTCTTCTGTTACTGGAACTATGATAAAGTTAAAACATTGCACAGCTAGAACAATTCATGGATAAATCACAACCAAGCAACCAACATAAGTGTATTACATTAAATTCGGCACAACACATAGTTCTTTCATACTATATAAAAGTCTTAATTAGATAGTGGCGAGCAAGTTTGTGAACTACATAACAAACAAAATATTATTTAATACCCATACAAGTTATCCTAACAACTAATCAGAATAAAGACTCTCCTCCTCGAGGTACTCCTAGTCCGAGCGTCTACCACTGTGGTTAGACTCGTAGTCCATAGCTCGAAGATCCTCAAGGGGTACACAGTTCTCGTTCTCCTGAAGCACATGATCTACCTTTCCTAGCTCTTCTTCGTCGAGCAACTCACTCGAATGAATGGAAACTTGGTTAAGGTAAACCACAAAATTTTCTATTTGAAGGAGCACAATATTCAAATCAGTACCACATGCACAAGTTACAGGAGTAAGATTATCGTCCACTAATTTCTTAATGTCACAAGCTATACCCTCTGTTCGTTTTATTGTCCAAGACAATCCTGCAAGCTCTTTATTCAGATGGTTCTCCATGCTGTCTAGAACAAAAACCCTAGAGATAAACTATATTAGGAGAATCTATAGAACAACATCTAATCGATTGCTAAAAGTGTATATATCCCTCACATTTTCATACGCAAAGGTTGTGTGCTAAATTAGTGCAAACAACTACGAAATTAGTGCTTAATCAGTGCTAAATCAGTGTTAAATCATACACAGGTACTGCTTCAAGGTTGTGTGCTAAACCACTACAAACAAATATTACCTACAAGAGATGCATAGAAGCTAATATATGCTCCAACAATCCTAAGGACAGCATAAATATACACTTTGACAATAATATACACAAGCTCCCCATATTGTATTAATGCACACATACGCAAGGACAAAGATCAATTCATATAAGCATGAGCAGTAAGCATAATTCATATATCTTGAAGTAAGCATCAGTTCATAAGCATAGTTCATATACACTTCGGCATCAACAGTAAGTATCAGTTCAGTTATGAAATAAGCATCCATTCATAAGCATAGTTCATATACACTTTGGCATCAACAATAAGCATAAGTTCAATTATGAAGTAAGCATAATTCATAAGCATAGTTCATATACACTTTGACATCAGCATTAAGCATCAGTTCAATAGAACTTTTTGCATGACCACTAAGCATCAATACTTCAGCTTGAGTAGTAAGCATGAGCAGTAAGCATAATTCATATATCAGTTCATATATACTTCGGCATCAGCACTAAGCATCAGTTCAATAGTAGTCCCCATTTCATACAAGATTTACACAGATTTTTGCTTAGCAGTGCTACGGTGTGCTATATCAGTGCAAACAAGTACCTGATGAAGGGAGAGGAGCAAGTACTTGGCCGGGGAGGGGACTCTTGATCACTGCTTCACGCCGGGGAGGAGACTGGCCAGGTGAGGTTGACGCTGGTGACGGAATTCCAAAGGATCAGTCAACGCCAGCAAGAGGATTCCAAATGAGCCGCTAGATCTGGTCCAGGGGAAGGAGAAGAAGCATCGCGAGCTGGACCGAGTCAACGGTGGGACGACGGTGATGGCGCGGAAGATGAGAGGATGGAGTCGACCTCGCCTCTGCTTCGGCACCAACCTCAGCCCCCGCTTCGGCATCGACCTTGGCCGCCACTTTTGAGTCGAGCTCAACCACCACTTTGCCGTCCAGCTAGGCCGTGGCTATGGATGTGGTCGTGGATCTGGTCAGGGGTGAAGACGGCAATGGAGGGAAGGAGGCTAACGGACGGGAAGACGGCACGATGGTGGCGTGCTCGGTCTCGGCAGCGGGGCTAGATCCGGCAGATGAGGAATGAACCACTATCAATCTGCTCTTCCCCGACGATGATGCGGTAGACCTGTGCAAGGGAGATGGATTTGCAGGCTCGGGTAGGTCGGAGATGGCCGAGAGACGCTCGATCCGTGGCCGCGGGCGTCCGGTAGGAGGTTTGGGGATTCTGCTGCTTCCCTAGAGTGGGGAACGGGGAGGGCGAGATGGGGAAGCGGATGCGGTTGGGAAGGAGATAGGGAAACTGCTGGAGGGCTCTTTTGTCACTTTTGCTAGATTTTGGCTATAGGGAACGGTTTGGGGATGCTGCTGCGGTTGCTCTAAGCTTGGCTATTCCCGGATTCACTAGTACTTTTTCTGTTCTTCTCTCTCTCCTTGCTCGTTGCTTCTTCCATTTGCTCTGCCGTGGCTCAGCCTTCTCCCTCCCTCGGTATATCCACGTGGATGTATAGTAGTTGCCTCAGAGACGTATGATGTTATGCCATCATTGTGCTTGCCGCTGTTTAAGAGCTCACAGCGGAGAGATCTCTGGTCCCCCCAGTTGTTGTCTCCAGCGTCGGTTTTGCCGGAGTTGGCACCACCATCACGGAGTATCATGTGTTGAGCCTCAATAACAAGCTCCTCTCGGATTTGAAGCTTCTCCTCCTCATCACCTTTGCTCTCGTCCATGCGGAGCGGGGAAATATTAGTTAGGGGATGGCAGAGTTGTGATTCTGCTTTCCATTGGGATGTAATGTTCTGTGGAGCTTTGTTAGCATGGTCATTATTCAAAAAAGTAACATTGACCGCTGAGATACTCTCTCCTCTGAATTATCCGCGTTGAAAGGGTTAAAAATAATAATCCCTGTATCAAAAATATTATGAGGCACGTGTTTTTCTAAATTTAATTTCAATCAATAATTGGTCAAACTATATATAGATCAATATATAGTATCTGATACAAATGAATATTGTTGGTATTTTTAAATACGAATCCAACAATATTAATTTTATATCACGTGATCCACATGTTGTTAAAAAAATTAGTTAAAAATAAATTTTGAGAAACACGTGCAACTTGTATTTCTAAACCGAGGAGTACAACATAGGTGACATGCATGCACAGAGGCTAGCAAGGATTATCAAATTCTTAATGAGGATCACCCACTCATCAATTTCAATGACAATGGAATAAGCCCGATAACCTGATCCAACTTATGTTCCATGCCAACATACATAACTTAGACGGAACAGTTTTATTCGGGACTGTCTAAAACACAGACGACTGAAAATAAGATGTGTTTCAATAAATTTTCAGAACCTTATATCTTCATCTTAGGGTCCAATGTAAATCAAAAGGCAAAAATTGAATGGTCATAAAAATAAGTTGAAACTTAAAATCAGATCAAACAACTGTGCACTAGCAATTCTGTTTATCCTGTCGAATTTTTTTAGTTTTCGTAACTAATAAGGTATACACTACATTGGTCATGAATGGATCCTAGCGTGTCAATGTAGCAATAGAAGTAACTACACAAAAGGAAAATAGTAGTTATCTGACATTTCGATCAAGAAACAAATAACCCTTAAGATAGCAGCTGCGCGTACGTAAGACACTAAATATAGAATATCATGCTATGTTCAACCATATACTATACTAGATACAACCGCTGACTTGTTATGATGATTGAGGACATACCAAAAGAAATCTGTTGATGAGCATATAACCATAGGAAAGAACTCGGAATTAGCTTTCCAATGAGTACTTATTTGCCTAGTTTGGAGTTCGCATGAGGAAACCATAATTGTTTCAAATTCAGACTTTCTAGCCGTCCGAACCGAAATCGAACCGAGCCCAATTCTTTCTATCCTCTTTTCTTTGTCTATTTCTCCCCAAGTCCGAGTGGAATCATCTAAAGAATTTATTGGGAACCTTTGGATGGTCGATGGGGAGTTAGACCCTACCAGTACTTGATATACAAGTCCCGGACTCCCAAGTATATCCTTTCATGTTCGCTGTTCGAATCAACTTGTTCAGCCTAGATAGCTCCAAATCATGCATTGTTTGATTTGTTGGAAAGTAGAATTGATCTTTGTTGTCCTTTCTCCTCAAGTGGTGCATTGTCCTCCCTTACCACCCGCTGGAAACTCCACGCATTCTTGAATCAGCAAACACTTGTGAACAATAGCAATGTCTCCTTCTAACTCTTGAGCTAAATACCTGAGTATCATTAAGCAATTGGACTTAGATAGTATAAAGCTCTATCAATAATATTAGCATGTGCATTAAGGAGTGAATTCACCTGTTCATTTAATAACTTTGCTCTAGCTCTAGTTATTGGACCTTGTGGCAGCTCTATGCGTATCTCCTTGTTGGCATGTTCATCAGTAGCCGGTGAAGATGATGATGAGCTAGGTATGCCCTCGTCATCCTCCCCCTCTTGGAAAGGCGTTGCCCTTGATGCTATAATGTCATCACCAAAAAATGGTGATAAGTCAGCAAAGTTGAAGGTAGAACTCACGTTGTAATCATCACCTGGCAGCTCGATGTTGTATGTATTGTCATTAATATTTTTGAGTACTTTGAATGGTCCATCACCTCTGAGCATTAATTTTTACTTATGCTGATCTGGAAAATGATCATTGTGGTAATGCACCCACAGATGGTCGGTGTAACATCCTGATTTTCAGAGCTTTTCAAAATCTTTTATTTAAAAATCAGAGCTAGAAAATTTCGTTATTTATTCTCTAATTAATTAAAGCTAATTGGACTTTCACAAATTGGAACGGAGTTAATTTGAGTTAATGCAACTTGAGTTTGAGTTGTTTTCAAACTTGGAATATGTCTCCAGAGTTTTTCTCAGAATTTTCAGAGTTCGTTTGATACTCAATCTCGCTCTACTGTTATTTGTTTTTATTTTGGTTTTCTCCTTTTCTTTCCACCTTTCCTTTATGGCCATCATCGCGGCTCATCCCCACCCGGCATCCCACCGCCTCATTCCTCCCTTGAGCAGCCACCCCGGCGAGTGCTGTGTAGCGCAGCATGCGTCGCCACCTCTTTTCCAATAGGGTTTGACCTAAATCTCTTTCCCCTAACCTTCCTATAAATACCCCACACCCCTCCCACCTTTACCTCACTCCCCCAACTCTTTTCCCACGAAACCTTAGTCCCCCAAACCCCCCAAACAGCCGCCACCCCCCTCTTTGCCTCCGTGCAGTTTCTAAATAGCACATATCGCCTTAGTGTTTTTCCAATTCCCATCACCTCGAACATCTTTTGGCAAATCCCTTCAGTGAGATTGTTCTTAACGTTTCCCTCTACCTCTCTGCAACATTCGGTGAAGATCCAATGGTGCAATCATCAGGAAATCTCCAAATACTAATGTGCTGTTTGCACCCAGATTTTCTGCACGTGCATCTAGATTGGAATGACACCCTTGTTAGCTCGGACCTCCTTTTCAAGATCCATTTAGTGGGATCCTGGATAATGTTGTCAAAATGATCTCCACAAAATTTGAAGACAATCCAATGGTCCAATCTCCGGGAAATCAAGTTTCTTCGTGCTGTTGTTCGTGTGTAGATTTGACTACACGAACGGTACAGCGACATTATCATCTCTTTCCCCATTGATCCGTTGAGTCTTTGAAGATTCCCTTTGGTGAAGTTGTGCCTTAGGTATCTATGAGCACCTCTGTAAATTTTCACCTTGATCCATGTAACCGTTTGACAGGAATTGATCCGTCTCGGACATGCTGTCCGCGGATGTCCAGATTCAATCTGCACGATATCTAACTTGTCTGATCTTTTCCCGTTGACTCGTTAAGAATTCTCCAAAACCCTTTGGTAAGATTGCACCTCTTTGTGTCTGGTTTCTAGCCCAATTGGCGGATTATAATTTCATTGAGCGGGCATCGTGCAGCGTCCAAAATCCTCCGGTCTATCCAGAACCGATCTATGTCCAGTTCCAACCGTTTCGTGTTGCGAACGTCGCCCCCACCCATATAGTTAATCTCCTATCATCTTGTGGTGCATCATGGCATTATTTTACACCATTAATCCTTGTTTGAAATCACTCGCATCACCTTATGTTCATCTATAATGTTCTTCATTATTGCTTGATCACCAAATTAAATTGAATGTTTTGTTAGACTATAGTTTCATATATTTATATGCTTAGTTCTTATATCGTCATTGCTTCTATTTATGTAATGTTCATGCTTAGAATTCATCATGTGATCAATCATGTTTAGTTCAATACTAGGTTTATTCATCCATATAGCTACATGTTGCATGTTTGTATAGTTGAATATAACATACGCATATACAATATAATTCGGTTTTAATAGTTAGTAGACATGAGGTAGTTCAACATGTTAGTTCAATCTTGTTTATATTGCGGATAAATTTGTTTATATTTAATAAGATTCATATTGCATGATCTTATGTATGTTCACATATATTGTGTTATACATATATAACCGAACCTAATATTGCATATAACCTATAACAGTAGAAGCATAATCTTACTAAGCGAATATTAATATGACATATCATATGGTAGTTGATCTTCGTATAATGTGACCATCACCACCTACAAAAATATAATAGATAGTAATAGATTATTGTATATGGCATAAGGTTGCTTACTAGCATGTTAGTGTCTTTAATCACACGTGATGATGATTGTTTAATAAACATGTTATGATTCCCATGTCACCATGTGTAGATAATATGATAAGATATATATGTGTAGATTTAAATGGAAGTATGACATGATGTTATGCAAAAATATAAAATTATTATATATATAGATGCTTCCTGTTTTAACCAATGGTGTTGTAAAATATTTAGCCATAATGGTAACATTTGTTTATAGTATGATTAAGATTACACGTATAGTTTATATTCACATATTACGCTTCATATAGTTTGTATATATGGTCATGTATATATGTTACATGTATATATTGCCCGTGTTTAAATAATAGTTTGATATGACTTGGTTAGCACATTAAGTAAACTCTATTTGTATTTTAATTATTAGTTGAACATAGTTAGGATTGCACATGCTTAGCCTATGTCTATCTTTAATATTGATTGTTGCATGATGTATATTGTATGGTGGAATGTGCATATGTTCGTGCACATCTTAGACGCACTTATAGTTTAATTCATGTTTATTTAAGGATTGTTGCATAATAGTTTATCATGTTATTAACCTCTGTGTATAATATGGTTAAGATCACACACATGTCTCATATTTGTTCGATGCATTTCATGTGGTTTACATATGCAGCTATGTGTATATATTTATGCATATATACATAGGCTAATCCATGTTTTAGATAATAATCCGTCATGCAATGGTTGACACATTATTTTATTCATTTGTATAATTTAATTGTTTATTTAAACACGATTAAGTTGCACATGTTCAATATGACTTTATGTTGCATAATCATGTCGTTGCATATAGAGATATATATATAATTAGACTTAATATTGTTGACAATCTACATGTTGGAATAATAATCCCTTACTGAGTTATTATTATTTAATCATATCGTATGTTAGTTGATGGACATATAATATGTATGTACTAGTATGCATAGCTTGATATCTTATGTTACACTTTCATAAGGTGGTGTATAGTCACACATACATGGTTAACATTTAGGTATCGATTATAATATATGCATATATGTTGCTAATAATTATTCTTTACTAAAATATTGTTATTGTTATGTGTAGTATATGTAGGTTGATTGCTACATTATATACACACAATAGCATTAGTAGAGTTAATGTTATGTCATAGATTGCATGTATGTTTGGTGCATGTCATATCGATGCTAGTTGTTATTTGGCCATATAGTTTAATCACCGTTTGCATTATCAACGATTGTTATTAGATTATAACTGCATGATCATATGTTATCTTATGCTACGCCATGACTAGTCTCTAATTCATGCCGTTTATCTAATTTGTTACATGATGTCTAATTATGTATTGCATGATAATCCATATAGATTGTCATATCGCCTGTTATCATTTCTTGCCGACTAGCATGTCAAGACCTTGCTTGTTTACTAGTACGATGGGTCATATTTGTTTTACTAATATATCGGGTTTTCATGTTTAATCATATGGTTGTGCTATTGTTGTCATCGACCATATATTGTTCCCAGTCGCATATCTATCCCTATCTCGCATGTGGATTAACTTTAGTCCTTTTACATGCAAATTCTATCCTCCATAAATATATCCTTTTTCCAGAATGATCTGATCTGGAAGACCATCTTTCGAGTACATGTACTCTATCTGGTTGAGATATATAATCTCACACCTTCCTAGTTGTCTTTCGACAATCCTATCTCTTCACCTTTGTCCTTTAACACCTATCCAACCCTGCTAGCCCTATTCTTCTGGTATTTCCATTTGATATTTAATTTGGATTTATATTTATTTGCCTTGCACTTTATTGCTGTTGCGACGAATAGGAAGTAGCGAAATTGGGTAAGGTCATATCGTTGCTATAACTCAATTGTTTATGTTTCTAAAATGTTTCGTGATGTGTGCAGTGGTATCAATTCGCCTGTGTTCATCAGTTTGATCTTGGACTGATGAGGAGATACATAGGGAGGGTCTGGAAGTTAAGTCCGGATCCTCACAGAAGTGGTATCAGAGCCCACGTCGACTTAGGAACGTGACCTTAGTTAGAACGGTCGTTAGCTAGTAAGAAAATTTCAAAATTTTATTTTCCAAAGAGCCAAGGAAAATATAATTTGTTCTTTTCCTTATCCTCCCTTAGCATTCTACTCTTATCCCCTTTCATAGGATCTGCTCCTAATCTTGAACTCTCTTACACTAATTTTGAAATTAAATGGTACCATCTTTTCCCTACAAGTTCTACAGTTTAAGTTACGTTGCCAAGCTTCTCAAAATTGTTCAGAAGTTATGCAAGATCCACCAACAGTGTCAAAACAATCGCTACAATAGTCAATCTCCATAACATCAATGCTACGAGAAGGACCATCATAAGAGCTCATGAAGTCACCTTCTTCTTTGATGATTCTAAGCCTTTCAACGTCAAGAATGAGGACCAATTTTGTGTGGAAGGTCAATACCAAACTCTACCTGTCCAGAACAGCCATATAGGATAAGTTGCTAAGACCACCAAGACGGTATAATACTACCTTTTGTAGTTGTATACCTCGTACGTTAGACGTAAAACCGCATTTTGCTTGAGTATCATCTGCATATTTCACGTTTGGCACTTTTTCTATGCAGTCATACTAAAACCCTAACGTAATGTTTTTTTTAAAATTTTTTGGTGTTCTTGTGTTTACAGTCTGTCTAGCTATACCTTCTTGTTTTAGTGTTCCCTTGGGACCAGTCTTTTTTGTCCTAAGCTAGATTCTTTCCCTCTCCTTGCGCTTTTCTCCTCTTATCTACCAAACCTAGCCAGCGGAGGTGAAAAAGTAATCAACGGACTATTGGTCGAGAATCAACCTGTTGTTGTTGAAGGGAGTGGAATTCAGCCACATGCCTCGTTAAGTGTACCATATGGATGATGATTTGATAATAGTATACCCTAAGAATTGAATAATGAGCTTAAAGTGACGCAATAGGAGGTATGAATAAGGATTTGAGGTTCCTAGGGTGAGGATGAACATTTGGTGGGTGTTCCAATTTGATCAAGAAGTGCACAATCTTAGTAAGGTTTTGAATGACGAAGTGTTGATTTGGTGGATTGGTTGAATCTTCGAGTTTGATATTTTGAATCATCTGAGTTTGGTGAAATCAAATTGTGTAGAATAGTTAGAATGATTTGGTGGAATATGAATGATCTTTAGAGGTTTTGAAGGTTGTTGGATTCACATGAGATGTGGAGATCTTTCAACGAAGGTTGTGAATTGATTTTATTAGGATGGTTGGTGAAAAGAATTATTCAGTGTCTATTTATTGATCAATTATGGGAGGATGGGATTATTGGATCTTTCCCATGGAATTTGAATCATTCGGAATTGTTAGATATCTTGATTGTTGGAGTTTAGATTATAATCTTTGGGTATTGGATTCTTAGGACAGGGAATATATGCTCGTGGATGGAAAAAAATTGGATTACCTCAAGAGGATTATTGAAGATGTTATCTTGGAGAAAGTTTATTGGATTGATGATACAATCTTTATGTTTGGCAGAAGTGCATTGTTGGATTTTGGATGTAGCTATGCCAATTAGAATTGATTGGATCTAGTGTCTTGATTGCTTGTGAATAACATTGAGGATGAGATGATAATTCGATTATAAAATCTATGTTTGATTGCAATTGGATTTGCCCAAAGTAAGCCCTTTGGTGGAGTTATGATTGGTTATCATGGAAGATAGGGCATTGTAATTCTTCTCATAGAGCAATTAGTTGAATTTGTTTTGTTTGGATTTTAGTGCTCCAAGTTGATGGATGGTAATATTGGAGATGAAATGATTATAGATTTGAGCTCGAGCATATCTGAAGTTTTGGAGGTGAACTCTTTTATTGGATTTTAAAAAAAGTGATTATGTGGAGTGCCTTTCATGACCTTGTGGATTATTCGGAGTTGTGTACCAGAAGATGTGAGTCTGTCCAATACGAGATGTTGGTGGTTTATAAGTCGGTTATTGGAAGAAAATATTTGGATTAAGAATAAACTTGATGATGTTGTAATGTTTGGATTTTCTCGAAGCCTATAAAGAATTTTTTTTAAGGGTGGTAGTAGTGGATAAAGATCAAGAGAAATCAGATTTGAAGATTGATAATCGGAGGTACCAGTGGTTATGCTAGATTTGATCTCGATTATGAGGAAAAGTGCCTATGGACGGTTTGCTAATAATTAAGTTGCAAGGCAAGGCACCTTGATTTGCTTTGGTTCAAATCCCAATTAGATGAGTGTACTATTGCACCTTGATGGATAATCTATTTCTAGTGGTATACTGTCAAGTCATCAAAGAAATGTCAGAGACTGGTATATAATCAGATCCAGCCAACAGTCTACAAGAGATCATAGAGCATGCCTGTTACCAGCCTTGGATCATCGTTTATGAGGAGTCCTAAACATGACCTTGGGGTGCACACAACATGCTGTAACCGAAGGATATTACAGATACTCGGGAAAAGAAGGATCTGAAGATTGTTGAAGAAGCACAAAGAGCTATGCGACCAGAAAAGAGTGGTATCACTGATGTGGTATCATCTACATCAACGTTACAAGCCCTCACCAAGTAGAAGATTTAAGATAGAAGAAAGCTTCCTTGAATATGATCAAATTTTAAAAGAGTTCATGCCAACTGAGTCATCTGATACCCAAGCTTGTCCAACATAGGCTCTAGCAGTGGCCTTGTTCTTGGAGTAGGTTGGGTGCTTGTTGAAGGTCTTCTTCCTTCCATGAAAGTCCTTCTTCTTCTTGTATTGATTGTCCTTCTTCTTGCTTGGACAATCAGTAGCAAAGTGGCCTTCCTTGCCACATTCAAAGCACTTGTTGTCTTTGGACAGCCTCTTCCCTTTGAATCTGTCACTGGACTCAAACTACTTCTTCTTCTTGTAGAACTTTCTAAAATTTCTTGTGAGGAGGATAAGTTCACTCTCTTCTCCACTGGTCATCTCCTCATTGAGTTCCTCACTACTGTCACTCTTAGGTTGTGACGTTGAGGCAATGGTCTTTAAGGCAATGTTCTTCTTAATAGCTAGGGAAGAGCTTTGCTTGCCTTCTTGCTTGAGTTCCATCTCATGTGTAAGGATCCTTCCTAGCACTTCTGTGGGCTTCATCTTGTCGAACCCATCTTTCTCCTTCAATATGAGAACAAGAGTTCTGTAGGCTTTAGGAAGCACTGACAAGAACTTCTTCACCACATCTTCATCATCTACCCGATTGGAGCCTAGGGCCTTCAACTGGTTGGTGATGATTGTGAGTCTTGAGAACAGGGAGTTGATGTCCTCACCATGCTCATACTCGAATCTCTCCAATGTTGATTCCAGAAGGCTTCTCTTTGACTTCTTTAGAGTATCACGGTCCTCATAGATCTGCTCCAGAGTATCCCAGATATCCTTGGCAGAATCCATAGTGCTGACTCTATTGAAGTCATGCTCCTGTAGACCCATGAAGATTGTTGTGGCAGCTCTAGCATTGTTCTGAATGTTTCTCTTATCGTTTATGGTAGGCGTGATGTTGTCTTCTAACCTGTAGCCTGTACAGACAACTTCCCATACATCTGGGTCAATGGCAATAAGATGCATTTGCATCTTTCTTTTCCAGAATGCATAATTAGTCCCATTAAAGACAGGTATTTTACCCTTATAGCCCGACATCCTTTAACTCTAGCTATTAGGCCAATCCAAAGAGCAACCTGCTCTGATACCAATTGAAAGGACCGAAGGTGCCGACTAGAGGGGGGTGAATAGGAGGCTAATTAAAATTACTTCTTTTTAATTTGTTGAACAGATTAAGTCTTAGCTAGTTGCAGGGTGAGCTAACTGTGTAACAGGTGAACAGCACAGGCAAGATATTATGTATGATTTAACACATAGCTGTCACACAGGTGGCTAACACAGGTGAGCTAAAGATTTAGAAATAATGTGCAACCTAACTAGCTGTGTAACAGGTAGCTAACACAGGTAAAAAGGTGATCTACAACAGATGAACAGAATAAGTCTAAGATCACACAAGCATGCAAGAATAGCAAGTACTATAAGTAATGCAGTAAGTACTCAGAGACAAGGTATTTTTCACCGAAGTTCCCTGCTCTTCTCAGAGAGGTACGTCTCTGTTGGAGAGGCTACTCCGAAGAGATTGCCAGCACTGAATCGTGCTTGTTCTTCGAGTACCTGACGATCAGGCCTCTTCCTTTGCTTGTGGAAGTCCTTTTGCTTGCAGCAGGTAGACTTCAGATCACCTTCACAGACTACTGGTTCAACCCACACAAGCTTGGGTGATACCAGCAACTCCTACGCCTGTCTAGGAGTAGTAGACACTCCAAGAGTAACAGATCCAGCAGCAACAACTCTTGGACGAACCAATGCTCTTTGCTCAAGAACTCTAACTCTCACGAACTAACACTTAGGAAACTTGGCTTTTGTTTGGAGGTGAGAGGCTTTGCAACGGTCGAATATGATTCACTGGGTTGAGCAAGGTTGAGGTTGACGACCTCCCCTGGTCCCCTATTTATAGGGTCCACAGGCACCTGACCGTTACACTGTTGCCACGCAGGATTGAGTGGATCACCGGTGTCAGACACCGGTGACACAGCCAATCACTCCGCTCAACTATAACTGGCTCAGGCAGACCGATACCTGTGTCACCGGAGGCACACACAGGTAAACCCTTAACTGACGCAGCCGCACTACTCAGCTCGGTCTTGGCACATGACATGCCCTCAGCGCACAACAAACTCTGAAACCTAATAAGGAGAGAACCTCCGACAGCCTTCTGACTCAGCAGACAAACCATCGCAGTGCAGGTCCCTTAGCATTTACAAGCTCTCCCCTGGTATAGAGATGTACCTGAGTCATAGAGCGCTAGACCACCTGTGACACAGCTGTGTCACACCGGTGACTCTAACCCCTAGGGTTTTCTACTGCTAGCACTGCAGAGTGCAACACAAACCAGTTTCACACTTGTGCAAAACTGTTGACACAGGGCCACTAACCTCAAAGCATCAGTGTCATTATCCAACATCCTGAGCATTGAGCAATAGAACCTCCATAGATCATTACTACTTCATCCCTCTTGATAGTACGGGTGTTTCCTATGGACTCAAAGAAACTAGCAAATCTAGGCTTTACCTGCCCACCAACTGCAGTCACGGCCCTTGACGCATCAAGCCACCATCACCTTGCTTGCAACTCCTTGCACAGCACTGGCTTCTTCACAGCTGTGGCACAGCTGCCTAGCACAGCCATTCCCTTAGTCCTGGAAACCACCTTTGTACCTTTTTGCTGGTCATCCTTTCCTTGATGACCCTTCTTCCTGGAACCCACTAAACCTGCTTACACTCATTGTAAACATTAGATTCTAGTTTGAGTTGCCATTAACCATCAAAACCAAATTAGGGGCCTAGATGCTCTTTCAAATCTCTTTAAACTCTAGGTCCTGACAATAGCCTTTAAAATAAAATTTTGTTTGTATGAATGGTTAGTAATGCCATTTGGTTTGACTAATACACCTAGTACATTCGTACGTTTGATTAATCATGTTTTAAGGCATTTCATTGGTAAATTTGTGGTAGTGTATTTTGATGACATTCTGATTTATAGCCGTACTGAAACTGAACATATTGATCACATTCATCAAGTGCTCAAAGTTCTACGTGATGCCAAGCTACTTGGTAACCTAGAAAAGTGCACTTTTTGCAAAGCTCTTGTAATATTTCTTGGATATGTGATTTTAGCACAACGACTTGAGGTAGATGATTCTAACATTGAAGCGATTAAGAATTGGCTTACTCTTGTAAATGTTAGTCAACTAAGAAGCTTTCATGGATTCACTAGTTTTTATCAGTGATTTGTTAAGGATTTTAGTATCATTGCTGCCCCATGGAATGACTTGACTAAAAAGGGTGTTGAATTTACTTAGGGGTAGCGCAAGAACATGCTTTTGTCGAATTAAAGAAACGTTTAACTAAAGCACCATTGCTTGTTTTACCTAATTTTACTAATTCTTTTGAAATTGAATATGATTCTAGTGAAATTGGTATTGATGGTATTTTGATGCAAGAGGGTAGACCGGTAGCTTACTTCAGTGCGAAACTAACTAGTCTATGATAAGGAGCTTTATGTGTTAGTGCGAGTTTTATTTCGCGTTGCTCTGAATCCACCCATTCTTTTTCCACCACGTCCACCACTTCTATCTACACCTTTCTACTATATTCTTACATAGCTTTGATTTTATCTGATCTTTTATTTCGAGTTATTGCTTCCTATTTGGATATTATTCGACTTATTGCATATGTTAACGTGTAGACTCGAACGTGCCGGAGGATTATCAGGAGCAACAAGAGGGAGAATAACCAGAGAGTTTTGAGCAAGGCAAGTCACCTCTAATCATGTTGAACCCAATATTTTCAAACTATGATTTGGTTGCAGACTTATGCTTCTACGTTAGTGCAGCAACTACCAGTGGGGTAGTACGCTTATTGCCATGTTATTATTACCTCCACTCATATGCAAATGTATCCTGTTACTTCCATACCTAAAACCTAGGATGGTAAACCTATATAGACCGTTAACTCATGCTAGTACTAATGATGATAACATGAGTCATGCCTATTCAATGTTAATAATTGTGCTTAAGTTCTTTGAGTATGATGCATCGAAGGGCCAATGACTGTTAGTTGGTTTACCAACTTTAATTTGAGAGCATCAAAGCGATGATTTCTCTTTGGCCCAGTGTAGTTGCCCTTTTGTTAATTTGGTTAGAACTAGACTCGGGCGAGAATTTTTTAAGTTGGTTGGTACCTAGCAACAAAAGTTGTTTGTGAGTACTTTTATTTTTGCTGAACAATATCTTTTATTCTTACTTATGGTTTGTGGAACGTCTCACTCGATGTTGACCTAAGAACTTAACTTTGTAAACTTGTATGAGATTCAACAGTAAAACTGCAAGCATTGGTATGGGATGGTCCTGGCCCACTAATTATATGAGTATCAGGAATTGCCAATCACGTGTTGATAGAACGGTTTGTCGGGATTGGTATCACGAGAAAGTATTTTTCAAAACCATGTTATGACTCTTGATTGGTACACCAAAGTGAGTATTCGATAAAAGAGATACATCACATCTTGTGGGTAAAGTTGCATAGCATCTACAGAGTGTTAAAACTAATTAATTAGCCATGTTCACGGTCATGAACAAGCTCAAATAGCTAGCATTGGATACCCTCCTATGTTGCAAACTTGTGTTGTTGGTGATTCTTTCTGACCAGTGTTGCTTTATAAACTTATTTGTAATATTACATCTACTTGTTCGCTTTTCTGTAAATGAATTGTAGTAGCCTTCCTTTGAGACCTCTGCATCATGAATATTATGTTCGCTTCCTTGGTGAGTTACAGAGTACGTCATGTACTCACTTTGCTATAAGAAATCAAACAGAGGAAGGAGCTTCCAATCTTTTCCCTAAAGAGGATTACCTTGGAGAACACGGGTGCATGTCCCAGTCAGATGCATGTGAGGCTGATGGATGGGCTTATCTACTAGAGTTTATTTACTAGTTTTTCTGGTGTAATGTCATTTGTAAAACTTTGCCATAAGGCAAGACTAAGTTTTCCAAACTATTATGCTACTTGTTAGTCCAAGTATGGTTATGGTATTCATCTTTTTTTCCTGTGTGCACTAGCTTGATTCTGAAATAGTGTAGTATATACAGAGTTTCAGATTTGTGAAATCGAGGTCCGACGGAGTTGGTATTAGAGTCATGCTGGCTAGGCAAGCCCTAGTTAGTATGCTCGAGTTCAAATAGTATTGACAAGACAAAAAATTTAAATTGCTTCTTTTTCTTGTCTTTTCTTCTTTCTTCTCTATCAAGTGTTTGAGTATTGTCTTTACTCAAGTTGGATCCTTACTAAATTTTATTTACTTGTTGACACATAAAGTTTCTCACCTTTTTTGTTGTCTAACGTATAGATGGTTCGTTGGTCAATCTCCTACGTCTAGAGGCATGGCACCTATGGAGAGCTACTTTGGGACGTGTTGCAGTTGGTTGGACGGTACCCACACCTGATATGTCAAATCATCGAGTGGAAGGTCAACGATAAGTACAAGGGAAGGTTTGCAAAGACCAATGTTGAAGAAGATCCAACAGTCACACAGATGGCTAAGATAATTGAAGCTCAGGAGAACAACACTCACATCACAAATGCTACCATGGATGAACTATATGAGTGTATCCACGACTTGCAGAGTCAAGTGGAGTACTATGAGATGAAGAATGAAGATCTTCAGGCCATGGTTGACGGACTTCGCCCCCTCCTTCGCTGCACTGGGAACAAGAGGAAGTACTTGGCTCAGTTCAGGTCAATTAAGAAGGAAGATGACGCACCTCCTGCTCAGATTCCACGCCAATCCTACATCCCTGATGAGCTCATTCCTGGCGACATCATGGCGAACCCTATCGTCATTAGTTCAGATGAAGAAGACCGTGAAGAGATCAAGTTTGAGAACTAGGTTTCGATGTAGGTTATGTTGAGACTCACTTATTTCAAGTCGTGATGAAGAAGACCCTGAAGAGATCAAGTTTGAGAACTATGTTTCGATGTAGGTTATGTTGAGACTCATTTATTTCAAGTCGTGTCTTGTGTAATCCATTAGTTCAAGTCTAAACTATTAGGACCTATCTATGCTTAGTAGTGTGGGTATGAATTGTGTAATGTTTCTACCATTTGTTATGCATTCATACCAGTCGCGTCTTGGATGCGTGTCGATGCAAGAAGGCAAGTTAGTTGTGATGCCTCATGTCAGTTAAGACTGGATGACGAGAATTATCCTACGCATGACTTGGAGTTAGCTAGAGTAATCCATGCATTGAAGATTTGGCATCATTACTTGATTAGAAATTGGTGTGCGATATACACGGATTGTAGGAGTCTAAAGAATATTTTCACCCAGACAGACCTCAATATGAGACAACAAAGATGGTTGGATTTGATTAAAGACTATGATATTGGAATCACTATCACCCCAAGAAAGCGAATGTCGTAATTTATGCGCTTAGTCGGAAGGACCATAGCAATATTATGATTACAAGTATATACAAACCAGAGCTCTACTCCGCATTGGAGAAGCTACAAATCAATGTGGTTAATTCTAGTTTCCTAGTGAATTTGGAGGTGAAGTCCAATTTGGAAGAGCAGATCCGTTAAGCTCAAAAGGAAGATACAGATATTCGGGCCATCAGGACCTTGATGAAGCAAGGGAAAGCCTTAGATTTCACAGAGGATGAACACAGAGTGATATGGTTTAAACACCAGTTGTGTGTGGCAGAAAGCCTGAAATCAAGGATCTTTTTCTAAAAGAGTCTAATGATACCAAATATTCTATCCATCCTGGAAGTACGAAGATGTATCAGGATTTGAAGTGAATCTCTTGGTGGGTTAGTATGAAGTGAGAGATTGTCAAGTACATTGCTCGATGCGACGTATGTTAGAGAGTTAAGGCAAAACATTAGAGGCCATATAGGATTGCTTCATCCCTTAAGTATTCCTGAATGTAAATGGGAAGAAATTGACATGGATTTCATCACGGGTTTACCCAAGACTCAAGATGGATATGATTCCATATGGGTTATCGTGGATCAATTAACCAAAGTGTGTCACTTTTATTCCCGTGAGATAAGTTGGCAGAGTTATATATAAAGAATATTGTGCAACTGCACGGAGTGCCTAAGAAGACTGTGTCAGATATAGGAACCCAGTTTACCTCTAGGTTTTGGCATAGTTTGCATGAAGCTATGGGAACTCATTTAACTTTTAGTACTGCTTATCATCCCCAAACTGATGGGCAGACAGAACGCTTGAATCAAGTGCTAGAAGATATGCTTCAAGCTTGTGCTCTTACGCATGGAACCAGTTGGGATCAGCGCCTACCAAATGTAGAGTTTTCTTATAACAAGACTTATTAAGCCAGTTTGCAAATGTCACCATTTGAGGCATTATATGGAAGATCCTGCAGAATACCATTGAATTGGACAGAGACAGGCGAATGCCAGTACTTCAGACCAAGCACCTTGAAGGAAGCCGAGGAACACGTCTGAATAATAAAGGATAACCTTAGGATTGCACAATCAAGATAGAAAAGTTACGTTGATGCTCGACGTAGAGACTTGGTTTTTGAATCGGCAGATTATGTGTACCTAAAGGTGACACTCTTTGAGGGGTGAAGAGATTTCAAGCTAAAGGAAAGTTAGCACACCCACTACATTGGTTTTGAGGAGAATGGGAGAAGTAGCGTACAAGTTGGATCTACCGCATTCTGCAAATGAACCATAGTAGAATTCATTTGAAACCTTTTCAACATGAATATTTTGTTGCCTTCCTTGGTGATTTCCAAAGTACGTCATGTACTCACCCTTGGTATAACAAATCATACAAAGGAAGGAGCTGTATATCTTTTCCTTGAAGAGGTACCTTGGAGAACACTAGGGTGTGTGTCCTAGTCAGATGTTTGTGAGCCTAATGGATGGACTTATCTACCATAGTTTATCTATTAGTTTTTCTACTACAGTGTCATCTCTAAAACTTTTTCATAAGGCAAGACTACATTTTTCCAAAATATTATGATACTTGTTAGTTTGAATATGGTTATGGTATTTATCTTTGTGTCCTATGTGCACTAGCTTGATCCTGAAATAGTGTAGTATACACAAGGGTTCAGATTTGTGAAATCCGGGTCCGATGCTATTCATCTTTGTCGTCAACAAGTGTTATTGATTACCATGCATTTTTGTGTAATTAATTATTTGCTTGAGATTAATAGTTTTACCTGATCATGTGTCCTGAATTTGCCATGCATGACACTTAGTGATGTAATTGTTGGTAAACATAGGGAATAGGCAAAACATGCAACCATTTTGGTCCTCTTTCGTATGTAGGTAGTGAATTTATTACTATTGTTCTAGCGCATGCTTTAATGTATGCTTCCAATTGGTGGTAGGATAAGTGGTAGAATTAGTTCTATCTATTGCTAATATACTAGCCTCTCACTTATTTCCTACAAATTCGTGGTTGGAATTTTTATGTTGCATAATCCCTATTACTTGTTTGAGAATTGCTACTAGTGAACCTATATAGCCCATGTCTCAATTTAGCTAATAGAACACCCCTCCTAGTACTTTTAGTATTTATTTATTTTTTATTTATTTTTTTATTTTGGAAATACATTTTATTTCCTAGTTTAATTAAATGCTCCTTTAAATTGTTTATTGCTTCTTTGAGGTCTATAATTAATTGAGAAAGATAATTGTGCATCTCAAACTTTACTTTCTATTATTTTTAGTGTGATTTCATATTTAAGTCCAAGTGAGATTAATCACCACCTTTCCCTAGGTTCAACTATTTCTCATCGAAAAAACTACAGTTGCCCTCATGCACTTGTAGGTGATCCAAAAGGATTGTCACTCCCTGTAATAGCCCAGTATCTATATATTGAATTAAGGTAATAAAATATGGATGGAAATAAAAATTTCATCCCGATTGCATTGCACCAAAATTTACCCAAGATTAAAACCATATCCATTGTTCATTGCATGCATGCACATATACATTGTCTAAACTTGAGTTAGTTCAACACCCTAAAAGTTGACGTGGGATCAAAGTGAAAATGAATCCTAAACCAAATCGTATCATATTTGAAAACTTAAAAATTTCTGCAAATTCTACAATCTCCTTTTCAAATCACATAGGCTCAAACTCCTTTTCAAATCATATAGACTCAAATTCTAAACTTAAAGCCGAAAAGAAATAATAATTAGAAAAGGGGAAAGCAAATAAAATATATATATATGCATGGGACGGCAGCAGCAAAAACCGCCACCACTCCTGTCTCCTTTTCCGAGCGCCCCGTGGCCCACTGGGCCTGCAGCCTCCGCCGCTTAGCTGTCGGTGGGCCAACCGCCGGGGCCTCCTCTCCTACTTGCGCCTCCTCCCCCCTGCTCCGCGGCTCTGGCCGAGTGCCGTACGCCGCTCCTCCTTAGTGAAGTCGTCGCCGTGTTGCCTCCCTTTTTTAGCCACCGTGTCGTGCCTCAGCTGACCACCGTCCTCCTCCACCAACCGTGCTCTGACTCCGCCTCCAGCAGCCGTCGCCACCAAGCAACCGGCCGGTTCCCCAAGCGCCGCCCCTTCTGCCCTGCTTGACGCACAGCTGTGTGACACAGGTATAAAAGTTACTTTCTATCCTGATGAGGTTATAGCCTCTAAGATATCTGATGATTCTCAAGTATTCAAAGGATGCAGGTCTGGAAAACTATACATTGTCAACTTCAATGAACAGCCTGCAGCAGCTCCATGGTGTCTCATGGCCAAGACCGGTGCTGGCTGGCTGTGGCACAGGCGGCTAGGACATGCAGGGATGAAGCTTCTCAACAAACTCAGCAAGTATGACTACATCATAGGCTTAGAAAAAGTAAAGTTTGAGAAGGACAAACCCTGCAGCTCTTGTCAAGCCGGCAAACAAGTTGGAGCTGCTCATCGTCCCAAGAATGTCATGACAACCACCAAACCTTTTGAGCTCATACACATTGACCTTTTCGGTCCTACTACATATGAGAGCTTGGGAGGTAACAAGTATGGATTTGTCATTGTAGATGATTTTTCTCGCTATACTTGGATGTTCTTTTTGAAGGAGAAGACACACATTTACAAGAAATTCAATCACCTCATTGTTAGAGTTCAAAATGAGTGGAAGGTAAACCTGGTCAAGGTCAGGAGTGACAATGGGACTGAGTTCAAGAACTCAAAGGTGGAAGCATTCCTAAACAACCATGGAATCAAACATGAACTTTCAAGTCCATATGCTCCACAGCAAAATGGAGTAGTGGAAAGGAAGAATAGAACCTTGATAGAGATGGCAAGGACATTGCTAGATGAATACAAGACTTCACCAAGATTTTGGGCTGAAGCTGTCAACACCGCTTGCCACTCCATCAACAGGCTATCACTAGTGCAGAACCCCCTTATAGATGAAAGCTTATTAGTGGCGTCCCACCAAAAAGCCACGCCACTGGTATCTGCTCAGATTATCAGTGGCGTGCCACTAAGTACAGACGCCACTACTAACAAACTACTAGTGGCGTGCCCCTCCAGCCAACACGCCACTAGTAAGAGGGGCCAGGCCGTGATCCGGGAGAAGTTACTAGTAGCGTGTTCTCCAGATCACACGCCACTAGTACTTGGATTACTAGTGGCGTGCCCCTACAGCCCACACGCCACTAGTAAGAGGGGCCAGGCCGTGATCCGAGAGAAGTTACTAGTGGCGTGTCCTCCAGACTACACGCCACTAGTACTTGGATTACTAGTGGCATGCTCCTCCAGCCCACACGCCACTAGTAAGTGGGGCCAGGACGTGATCCGGGAGAAGTTACTAGTGGCGTGTCCTTGAGACGGCACGCCACTAGTACTTGGGTTACTAGTGGCGTGCCCCTCCATCCCGCACGCCACTAGTAATCTCTGCATTATTTCAATATCGATAACTTTTGATTTATAAGTCTAAATTAAGTGATTCTTTTTTCTAAATTTGTAAAATAAATAGATGTATCTTCCCACCCTCACATTCTTCATTAATATCTTTTTTAAAATTCAAATACCTAGAAATACATTTACCAGTGGCATGTGCCTACCTACCAGAAAAATACATTTAATTCCCTAAAAATAGCAAACTAGCCCTAAAAAATCTCAAAATTTGACATGGAACTTTAAATGGTGTATATTCAATGTATAAAAAATTTCAAAGTCAAATGAGGAACAAAACTATCAGCTCTCTCTCAAACCTCACACTTTCCCCTCGAAACTATGATTCTTCCCCAGATATCCTTCGGTTTCTAAGCAACTTATATCAAAACTTTTTTGTAACTCTCTCAAAATTTAACCACAGCCTCTATAGGTCATATAATGACACCATGCCAAGTTTCATATTTTTCAGACCACATTTACATTTTTTTTAAATTCAAAAACCATTTGCTACAAGTTAGTGTTTAAATTTTCCCATATAGATGTTTGAATTTTCCAATATTTTATTCCATAACACCTAAATATATACTCACAAACTTAAATATGATATTTTTACCAATTTTGTGCAATTTTTTAATGTACTTGTAGTTCAAATTTGAATTATATCCTTTAAATTCCTAGAAATACATTAATGCCCTAAAAATAGAAAACTAACCCTAAAAAATGCTAACTTTTTACATGAAACTTTAAATGGTCTATATTCAATGTATAAAAAAGTTGAAACATAATCCTACACCTAAAACCCTAAAAATAGCCTAAATACCCTAAAACTCCAAAATATTACTAGTGGCGTGCCCCACCACCAGCACGCCACTAATAAGATTTTACTAGTGGCGTGCGTCACTACCCGCACGCCACTAATAAGAACTTACTAGTGGCGTGTGTCACCACCCGCACGCCACTAATAACGTAGCCCATATAACCCCCACGTGCGGCCCGTCCATTTTCGTACTGAGTTGGATTGTTGCGCTGAAATCAATTCATCGTAATCGATATGCATTCATGAACCGATGTCCGCACTGTCAAATCAAATACTCGCATTCGTATTGAGATGTTCTTAATCCACTGGTGAACCTAATGTTTAGTAGCTAAATGGTCTAACAGTTAATTAACCAGTGGTGATTAACAACTAATGAGTGAACTAAGTAATTCGTCGGTCCTTGGCCTCATCCGAGCTAATAATCTAAAAATGCAAATTGACAGGGATAGGTAAAATTGGTGTACTATTTGGTAACCGACTAACCATTCCATTCCCAGTTATATGCCATCTAATAATAATACTGACCACAGTTTAATTTCTCTAAAGATGGGTTAAGGAATAAGCTAACCATGGTCAGCTGGTTTGGGAGCCGATGGATTCGGTTGAGACAACGTTGAAAAGAGAAGCATATACCACAGCATATGATCGAATGATTGTAGCACCAACAGATATGCAAACTTAAAAGAAGAAAAATATATGATCCTCATACCTGCATAAAAGTACAAAGATACTCACAAATAGTTATACATATAATATTTTTCTTGTTTTTAAGAAATAGTATAAAGGTGCTTACTAGTGGCGTGCGCCACTGCAGGAGCGCCACTAGTAACAGGTTACTAGTGGCGTGTGCGAGAACATCAGCGCCACTAGTAACAGGTTACTAGTGGCGTGTGGACATTTCGGCACGCCACTAGTAAGGAGCTCCGTATACTCGGCAATTTGGGGGAAATTTCCAATCCCCCGCCTACAGTTTGCATCTTCCCGAGAGCACCGCCGCCATCGCCGTGCCGCCGCCCCGGGCGCCCCGCTCCTCCTCGCCGGCCCTCCTGCTCGCCGGCCCTCCTCCTCGCCGGACACGCCGCCGGCCACCTCGCCTCCGCGGCCGCCGACCTACTCCCCCGGCCACCTCGCCACCTCGCCTCCAGCCCCGTCGCCTCCGGCCCCCTCGCCTCCGACGTCGCTCTCCATCCTCCTCCGGCCGCCCAGGTCCCCCTCCTCCGGCCGCCGCTCCCCATCCTCCTCCGGCCACCCAGGTCCCCCTCCTCCGACGCCGCTCTCCATCCTCCTCCGGCCGCCCAGGTCCCCCTCCTCGGTAAGACCGCCTCCCCCCACCGCCCCCCTCCTCCGACGCCTTCCTGTTCAGGCATCCGCCTCCGTAGGAATTTTTTTCTCTTCTAGTTCTAAGTACGCAGCATCTAGCCTTGCACATTCCTGTGATTTCTAGGTGTTTTTTGTGCGATTTTTGTCCAGTACTCCGGTTGACAAGGTCAGGAGATGAAGACTCAATTTAATTGGTCCAGTTAAACTAACAAAACAACAAATTGCAAATATTTTTCCTTGTTGTTCTTCCGAATCACCAACGGCCTAGACAAAGTGGATGGAGCTAGATAGGTAGGTAGCTAGCCACTCTCTCTAGCAAGAATGCACTCAAAACCTCACCTACGGTAGCTCTATATATCAACTTGTGTGAGACATTGCCAGGGAATTGGATCTGTGATCGTGTGACGTTTTGATATTTGCCCCTGGTGCAACTGATTCTGTTTTGTGTAGCAACATTGTACAGGACGTAGTTCACACATCCAAATCTTACAAAGATGTAAGGATCTGATCTGATGATGATTTCTTTTATTTATATCGAGGACCTTTTAGGCCCGTTTGTAACGTGTGAACCTTTTTCTAAATCATACGAAAATTGAATTGATTTTTATGAAATTTCTACGTTCTAAACTGGACCTTGCATTGCATGAACATATCTCACTTCACTTTTTGAGTACACTAATGATAAAAGTTCCAACAGATATAATGATTATACATTTTTTTTGGTTACTTCAGTGATTAAATCGTATAATGATTATACATTTTTTTTGGTTACTAATCTCTGATGTGTGGACATTCGATTACATATCGAACATTGTGCTTGTGGTTTTGATGTGAGGCTGAAGGAGCTATTCATCTTGAACATCTTATGCTAGAATGTTAGGTTTTAAGACTGAATTGCATCTGTTTCGCGCCTTTTAGAAGTCATATAATTTGTGGATCATTAAGAATTATCCCCTGTTCTATTCATTAAGGAGTTCTGTCATTCCTAATCGTTCTATTTTGTTCCATCAACAATGGCTCTTGTTGCAATGGTCATGCACATGATTGCGTTATAAAGTAGAGTAACACTAGTGCAGGAACCCTTATAGCAGAAACCTTATTAGTGGCGCCCCCCTCAAAATGTCCTGATCCTCTAACTGATGAATGTGTCTGACAGTGAAAGTAATATGCCATCCTGTGACGGGTTCACTACGCAGTAATTTAAAATTTACTAGTCTGTCTTTCACTTCGCGAACATGGTGCAAAACAAGTTCACTAATTTGTTTTGGATTATCATTACTGATTCATGTCAATTTACCAAGAAAATAATAAGGGCATACATGGATTTATTGGAAAGGCGTGATTAGCTCTTCTGTTATAACTTTACTGCTTACTTATTATGTGCAGGCGGATAATGATCCAATTGCACCATCTAGGGGAATTCCTAGAGAAGATATCAAGGCATTTTCTTATTGCAGTACACGCCCTTTTTTCCACCCAATTACTCAGTGTTTGCGTCAGGCAACATGCCAACATACACACTGTAATTCACTACTCTAGCAAATTACAGGAACCTCTTTTTTCACCCAATTACTCAGTTTTACTTCTTTGTATTTTAACATCTTTTTGGTTAACTGTGCAAGTCCAAGGTCTTTTTAGCTGAAGTTGGAACCATGCCAGATTGGGATCCAGGTGTTCCAATGTGGAATTTTTGTCTCATTAATTATATATACAGAGAAGAGAAGTAGAATGACAAAGTTTGACTTATCTCCGGAGAGATGTTTCAAAAGTGGATAACTTACATGTTGCACCTACTTTAGATTGACATGTAAAGATGATTTTGTTTGGTGCGGCACTAGTACTCTAAAACGACTAAAGAGAGTCTTGTTCTTTAATTGTTTCAGGCAAATCCGAACTGTCTACTGATGGTAACACCACAGGGTGGTCATCTTGGATGGGTAGCAGGTGATGAAGCTCCATTTGGATGTCCTTGGACTGACCCAATTGTAATGGAGTTTCTAGAACATCTTCAAAACGAAACGAGCTCAAGTACCAAGAATAGCACCTCCTATGAGCAGCAGAGTGTTCCACAGACATCAGTACCCCACTTGTCCGTGCATGTACAGAAATAGCAACGTTTCCCTTCTCGGAATGATAATCCTCTAACTGATGGAGGGAACATACGGGTTCACTACGCAACCAGCGGATGATCTGCTGCTGCTGTTGAGATGATTTTTTTTGGGCCCACATAATGTACTAGTGGCGTGTGGTCATTACAGCACGCCACTAATGACAACATATAAATATTTTTTTTAAACCCCGAAAATTTCTATTAGTGGCGTGTGGGAAAATAGGGGCGCCACTACTATGTATATTACTAGTGGCGTGTATATCAGAGAGCACGCCACTAGTAAGTATATTTAACATTTTTTAAAAACTCCGAAAATGGCTATTAGTGGCGTGGTGATCAGGAGGGGCGCCACTGATGATTTTTATTACTAGTGGCGTGGGAAAGAGGGCACACGCCACTAGTATATCGATTACTAGTGGCGTGTGGGTTAGAGCACGCCACTAGTATGTGTGTTACTAGTGGCGTGTGAGCAGCACGCCACTAGTAACCAATTACCACCGGCGTGATACTAGTGGCGTGCCGCCCACACGCCACTAATAGCAAAAATGGCACGCCACTAGTAGGCTTTCCTGTACTAGTGTATATCTACATCCACTACTCAAGAAGACTTATTACGAGCTGCTCACCAACTCCAAGCCTAATATCTCATACTTCAGAGTATTTGGTTGTAAGTGCTACATCCTTAGAAAGGGCAAACGCCTTACTAAGTTTGAAGCTAAATCTGATATTGGTATATTCCTTGGTTATTCCACTAACTCCCATGTCAATAGGGTCTTTAACACCTCCACAAAGGTTGTTGAAGAATCTATAGATGTGGATTTTGATTAGTCTTATGGCTCCCAAGGAGAGCAGGTTGTTAATAATGTAGGGAATGTGGACATTCAGAAGAAATCCATTGGTGAGATCAGACCCACCATCAAGGAAGAGGCTGCCTCACCAATTGACCAAGAACCACTCTTTCCATCACCGGGTGAAGACATTGGAGATCAAGACATTGAGTTCGAGTACAACCCAGCCAATAATCAATTGGATACAAAGGACCTGACTCAGCCAGCTGTGTCACAGGAAGAACCAATTGTGTCACAGGCTACTCCAACAGCTGTGACACAGGCGGTTAACCCAGATCTCCTTGTGATCAGTAGGCTGCAGAAGGATCACCCTGTAGATCAAATCATCGGTGCCATTAATAGGGGAGTGACTACTCGTTCTCGAATTGCTAATTTCTGTGAACATTACTCCTTTGTTTCCAGTGTTGAACCCAGGAATATCAAGGAAGCTCTTATGGATGCTGATTGGATAAATGCAATGCATGAAGAGCTCAACCAATTCGAAAGAAACCAAGTTTAGTCCCTGGTGGAAAGACCCAAAGATCATAATGTGATAGGAACAAAGTGGGTCTTCAGAAACAAACAAGACACCAATGAGTAAGTGGTAAGGAACAAAGCCAGGCTTGTGGCTCAAGGTTTCACACAAGTGGAGGGTCTAGACTTTGGAGAAACATTTGCTCCAGTGGCAAGACTGGAAGCAATAAGGATTCTCCTTGGTTATGCTGTTCATCACAACATCAAGCTTTACCAAATGGATGTGAAGTCTACCTTTCTCAATGATAAACTTTCTGAACTTGTATATGTAGAACAGCCACCAGGCTTTGAAGATGCTAAGAAACCTGATCATGTTTATAAACTGCACAAAGCACTTTATGGCCTAAAGCAAGCACCTAGAGCATGGTATGACACTTCGAAAGAATTTCTGATCAACAATGAATTTAAAATGAGCTTAGTAGATACAACTCTATTCACTAAGAAAAATGGAAAGGATTTATTTGTGTGCCAAATATATGTCGATGACATAATATTTCGCAGTACTAACCGTTCCATGAGTGATGAGTTTAGCCAGATGATGACCAAGAGGTTTGAGATGTCTCTGGACGGTGAACTCAAGTACTTTCTAGGACTTCAGATCAAACAACTCAAGTCTCAAGAAAAATTGACCAAGGACATCATCACCAAGTTTGGCATGAAGGATGCAAAGCCTATTCATACTCCCATGCAAACAAATGGTCATCTGAACTTAAACACTAAAGGTAAATCTGCTGATCAGAAAGAGTTTAGATCCATGATAGGCTCCTTGTTATACTTATGTGCATCTAGGCCTGATATCATGTTGAGTGTATGCATGTGTGCTAGATTCCAAGCTAACCCTAAGGACTGTCATAGAGTGGCAGTACGCAGGATACTGAGATATTTGATTCAAACCACATGGTTTGGTTTATGGTATCCTAAAGGTGCAAATTTTGAGCTAGTTGGCTATTCTGATAGTGACTATGCAGGTTGTAAGGTTGATCGAAAAAGCACCTCTGGTACTTGTCAATTCCTAGGGCATTCCTTAGTATCCTGGTCATCCAAGAAACAAAATTCAGTAGCCCTATCCACTGCAGAAGCTGAGTATATAGCTACTGGTAGTTGTTGTGCTCAATTATTATGGATGAGGCAGACCTTGAAAGATTTCAACGTATCTTTTAATCAATTACCCCTCTTCTGTGATAATGAAAGTGCAATCAAGTGAGCCAACAACTCAGTACACCACCAAAGATCTAAACACATTGAAGTGAGGCACCACTTCCTTAGAGATCATGTTAAGAAGGGAGATATACAACTGTGCCATGTAAGGACTGAAAAACAATTAGCTGATATTTTCACCAAGCCCTTAGATGAGACTAGGCTTTGTGCTCTGAGGAGTGAATTGAATATCATTGATGTCTCTAATCTTCAATAAAAGGATTGGCTTGGTATCTAGCTCATATGTTTTGCTGTTTATATTCCTTACATGCCCACCTGTGTTAATCACCTGTGTCATAGGTGTGTGTGATATGCTTAGAGTTGAGAATTCTTCTTCAGCTGTGTGTGCACATTTGTGTGTACTTATTTTCAAAATCAACTCATGTCAGTTTTAGTTTTGCTTGATTGAATTTCTGGCAAACTGACATTGGGAAGATTACATAAGGATTCTATGATAGTGTTCTAATGCTTGCTCTCTTATCAAACTCTTTCTATCTTGGAGTTTTAGATGAAATACTTGTCACCTGAGTCATCTACCTGTGTCTCAGGTGAATGCTTTCGGACTCTTTAGGTCATAGGGTTTTCTTTCCACATACCTGTGTCACAGGTCCTCATGTCAGCTGTGACACAGTCACGTTATACCCCTTCGGCCTATATAAAGCATCTCTACGTCTTCGCAGAATCCACGTCTAGCTCAAAACCCCAGTCTTTCGCCCCGCGCCAAAATCGTGAGTTTTGACGAAATCTCGGTTTCCGCCCCTCGAAAATCTTTCGAAGCATCGGAGAAGGCTTTCCGAGGAGCTCCAGCGCCAATTCCTTCACGCATTTTCAGTTTCTCGATCAAAGTAAGCATCTGCGAAACCCTTCTTTGCACCCAGTCATGTACATGTCAATGCAATCGCTTAAAAGCTCAATCCAATAGCGCATCGTTCTTGTTTAGGGTTACTTTTGCTCATGATCATCCTCCAGAAACCATCTAGACTAAATTGAACAGCAAATCCTTGTTAAACCTTAGTTTTCATCAATCTGCCGTCCGCCTCTGCATGTAGCTGTGTCACCGCTAGGGTCTCACCTGTCACACAGGTGCGCCTATTCAACAAGCAGAGACCTCAGTTGTTCCTAAGTCCTCACCTGTGTTAACTTTTCTTCACACAGGTGTCTCACATAGCTACTGTCTTCTGCATCTTAGGAACTCCTCTCACCTACATTCTTTCTTATCTATCTGGTTTCTTCAGATGTCTTCAGGTTCTGAGAAAGCTGACAGTGGTCTAAAGTGGTCTGATCTAGAGGAGTCGAGCAAAGAGATAAATATTTCAGACTCAGATCAGGAAAGAGAAAGGTTGAGACAGAAAGAAGAGGCTGCTAAAATAAGAAGAGCAAACCAAAGAGCCTACAGGCAAAGAGTAGCTGCTGGAAAGAAAGCAGCTGCCTCTAAGGCTGGCAAGTCCAGCTCTTAGTGTGCTCCATCCAAGAGGACAAGATCCTCAGCTGCTGTTGAGCATACTTCTTTGGGAAAAGAGGCTGCCAAGAAACCAAAGAAGGCAGTCAAGAAGGTTTCCAAACCATCAGCTGCTAATGTAGTGTTGCCAAGGGGCACACTTACCATTAGAGAACCTGTCCCAGAGTCAAAAGAGTCTCAAGAAGACCTTGCATATGACAAACTCATTTTGGATGATTTAGACAGACTGGCAGAGCAGATCAGTGAGGCTACTGATGAGACCATCAAGAAACAGTTGACAACAATTTACACTACCAAAAGCCTAGAGCTTTCAGATTTGTCAAGACCAGTGTCTATGGCCATTCCAGAGCCATCTGATCAAGATAGAGCCTTAACAAAAGAAATTGAAGAGTTGCACAAGAAGCTGAAGTCAACTACTTCCTATGATGCTGAAGTTGAGCTAAGAAGGCAAATAGTTGAGAAACAGAAGCTTTTCTCCAATAGCTCTCTGAAAGGTCATCTAGGCCCCAATATGGTTTTGATGGTTAATGGCAACCTAAACTGGAATCTAATGTTTACATTTAGTGTAAGCAGAATCTACAGGTTCCATAAAGAAAGGTTATCCAGAGAAGGATGGCCACCAAAAAGGGTACAAGGTGGTTTCAAGGACAAAGAGATGGCTGTGCTAGGTAGCTGTGCCACAGCTGAGAAGAAGCCGGTGCTGTGCAGGGAGCTGCAAGCAAGGTGATGGTGGCTTGATGCGTCAAGGGCCGTGACTTCAGTTGGTGGCAGGTGAAGCCTAGATTTGCTAGTTTCTTTGAGTCCATAGGAACCACCCGTACTATCAAGAGGGATGAAACAGTAGCAGTTGTCTAAGGGAACCTTGCTCATTGCTCAGAGTGTTGGTCAAGGGGATTGGTGCTTTGAGGCCAATTGCCCTGTGTCAATAGCTTTGCACAAAAGTATGTAGCTGTGTGAAAACCCTAGAGCTTTAGGCACCTGTGTGACACAGCTGTGTCACAGGTGGTCTTCCGCTCTATGACTCAGGTACATCTCTGTACCAGGGGAGAGCTTGTAAATGCTAAGGTACCTGCACTGCGATAGGCGGTCTGATGAGTCAGAAGTCTGTCGGAGGTTCTCTCCTTATAGGTATTAGAGTTGAAGTATGCTGAGGGCATGTCATGTGCCAGGACCGGGCTGAGTAGTGCGGCTATCAGCTAAGGGTTCACCTGTGTGCGCCGCCGGTGACACAGGTGTCGGTCTGCCTGAGCCGGGTACAGTTGGGCGTAGGGTGTAGCTGTGTCACCGGTGGTTGACACCGGTGGCTCACTTAATCCTACGTGGCAACAGGGTAACGGTCAGGTGCCTGTGGACCCTATATATAGGGGACCAGGGGAGGACTCTGTCCTCAACCTTGCTCAAATCAGTGATTCGCATACGACCGTTGCAAAGCCTCCAACCACTCCACAAGAGCCGAGAGCCTAAGGGTTAGTTCGAGTGGGTTTGTGAGCTAGAGCACGAGCAAAGGTTCCTCCAAGAGATTGCTGCTGCATCATCTGTTACTCTTGGAGTTTGTCTGCTCCTAGACGGGTGTAGGAGTTGCTGGTATCACCCAAGCTTGTGTGGGCTGAACCAGTAGTTTGTGAAGGTGTTCTGAGGTCTACCTGCTGCAAGGCAAAAGGATCTCCACAAGCAAAAGGAAGAGTCCTGAAGGATCAGGTACTCGGAGAAGAAGCACGGTTTAGTGCTGGCCAGCTCTTAGGAGTGGTCTCTCCAACGGAGACGTACCTTCTCTGCAAAGAGTTGGGAACTTCGGTGAAAAACCCCTGAGTCTCCTTTACTTTCTTGTATTGCATGCATATCTGCTTATACTTGCTTGCTTGTGTCTCTTAGACTTGATCTGCTAAGTTTACCTTTTCACCTGTGCTAGATTCCTTTATACCTGTGTGTGATCACCTGTTACTCAGTTGCTTCATTCACTTGTATTCACCTGTTTCAGCACCTGTGTCACTAGCAGTCTAAGTAGAGCACCTGTGTTAGGTTAACTCTTCACCTGTGCCTTCCACCTGTGTGACAGCTGTGTGTTAATTTACACATAGTTTCTACCTGTGTCACCTACCTGTGTCACAGCTGTCCACTATTAACTTGTGAAGTTAATCTGACAACTTAAACAAAAGATTAAAAGAGGGAAATTTTATAAGCCAACTATTCACCCCCCCTCTAGTCGGCATCTCGGTCCTTTCAATTGGTATCAGAGCAGGTTGCTCTTTGAATTGGCTTAACCGCCAGAGTAAAGGATGTCGGGCTACGAGGGTAAAATACCTGTCTTTACTGGATCTAACTATGCTTTCTGGAAGAGGAAGATGCAGATGCATCTTACCGCGATCGATCCAGATGTGTGGGATATTGTTGATACAGGTTATAAAGTGAGAAGACTGATGCTCCCACCATCAACGACAAGAAGAATATCCAGAATAATGCCAGAGCTGCCACTGCCATCTTCATGGGCTTGCAAGAACATGACTTTAACAGAGTCAGCACATGGAGTCTGCTAAGGAGATTTGGGATACCTTGCAGCAGATATATGAGGGCAGTGACACCTTGAAGAAGTCCAAGAGAGGACTGCTGGAATCAACTCTGGAGAGATTTGAGCATGAACATGGAGAAGACATAAATTCTCTGTACTCAAGACTGACTCTCATCACCAATCAACTGAAGGCATTGGGTTCCAACAGAGTTGAGGATGAAGATGTTATCAAGAAATTCTTATCTGTGCTGCCCAAGCCTTACAGAACCCTGGTCTTGATGCTCAAGGAGAAAGAGGGTTTCAGTAGGATGAAGCCTACAGAAGTGCTGGGAAGAATCCTCACTCATGAGATGGAGCTCAAGCAAGAGGGCAAGCACAGCTCCTCCTCAGGACCCAAGAAGAATATTGCTCTGAAGACCACTGCTCAAGCCCCACTGCCAGACAGTGATAGCAGTGATGATCTATCTGATGACATGTCAAGTGGAGAAGAGAATGAGCTGCTCCTTCTTACCAGAAACTTCAGAAAATTCTATAGGAAGAAGAAGCAGTTTGGATCAACAGATAGATTCAGAGGCAAGAAGCCCTCCAAGGACAACAAGTGTTTTGAATGTGGCAAGGAAGGCCACTTCGCAGCTGATTGCCCCAGCAAAAAGAAGGACAAAGGGAAGAAGAAGGATTTCTATAACAAGAAGAAGACTTTCGGCAAGCATCCTTCTCATTCCAAGAACAAGGCTACTGCAAGAGCCTATGTAGGGCAAGCCTGGGTTTCAGATGACTCTGGTTCAGATGGAGAATCAGAAGAAGAAGAAGTCCAGGTCGCTGGGATAGCAATCTCCATGGCTGACACACCCAGCTGTGTCACAGCCAAGTCAGACAGCTCCAAGCTGAACTCCAAAGCTGATCAAGCTTCATCCACTCCTGCTCCCTTATGCCTCATGGCTAAGGACTCTAAGGTATTAACTGAAGATGATTTCCCTGATTATGCTGAACTAATGGATATCTTAGAGAGAACAGAGAAGGGATACTGCAGGGAGAGGAAGGAGAACATATCCCTTAGGGATAAGCTGAGGGAGCTGAAAGAGACCTGTGATGAAATCACAGATGACAGGGAGGATCTCAGGCTGAATCATGAGAACCTGGAGATAGCTCATGAGAAGCTCAGATCAGCACATGAGCTTCTTCTCAAGGAGCATGAAGAGTTAAAGGCAAAGCATGCCTTATGCATTGATATTTCTGATAATATTGCTGAAGCTATGCCTTTACCTGCTCCTACTGTCATTGAATCATGTTTAAACTGTGCCAGCAGAATCAATGTTCTAACATCTACAGGTGGAGTGGTAGACAACTCTAAAGAGGCCTCAACCTCTATTGTTACTAACTCTGTGGATGCAGCTGAGCACAACAAGCTCAAGGAAGAGCTAGAAGAGCTTAAGAGGCTCATGAGAAAAGGTCTCTGCAGTGCCAACATTGGCATGCAAAACTATCAGCTTATAAGAGCTGAAATGTTGAGAAAGAATGAAGGCCGAAGAGGCTTGGGTTATTCTACCTCTACTGCTAAAGATAAACTGCCTGCTGCCACTAACACTTGTCTTGCAGCAAAATTTGTGAAACAGGCAGGAACTAATGACAACAAGAGTGTTGGTCATGAGCAGAGAAAGAGGAATGAAGCAAGCATTCCTTCTAACCCAGGCTATGTTTTGCAGAAGAACATGAAGGGAAAAATAGTGGCCAAGTACATAGGTCGCAGGCGCCTGACAAAATGGTTGTCTGCCATCTGGGTGCCTAAGGCTACTCTTGCCGGTGTCACCGGTGGCTTACACAGCTGTGTACCCACCTGTGTCACAGACAGATCTAACAGGCCACTAACCCATGTGTCTAAGGTTGCAGGTGATTGCCAGCCAAAGAGGATCAAAGTCATATCATCTGTTGCTGATGCTGCTAACCTTAAACACAAATATGCTATATATACATCTGCTACTTCTGCTTATGATAAAACTGCAAAGGGAACCAAACATGTTTGGGTCCCTAAGTGTCATCACTAATCTTGCAGGAAACTGTCTCCAGTGGAACTGATTGGATTGTGGACAGTGGATGTACACAACATATGACTGGAGGCAGAGAGGAGTTTGTAGAGATCACAAGTGAAAATCTTCCAAGTAAACATGTGATCTATGCAGACAACTCTAAAGGAAAGGTAAATGGCATTGGTAAAGTTGCCATTTCTGAGAATCACTCCTTATCTAATGTAATGCTTGTTGATCAGATAGGCTATAGTCTGATGTCTGTGTCACAGCTGTGTGACACAGGCATGAAAGTTACTTTCTATCCTGAAAAGGTTATAGCTTCCAAACTATCTGATGATTCTCAAGTATTTGAAGGATGCAGGTCTGGTAAGCTATACACTGTGAATTTCTATGAACAGCCTGCAGCAGCTCCATGGTGTCTAATGGCCAAGACCAGTGCTGGATGGCTGTGGCACAGGCGGCTAGGACATGCAGGGATGAAGCTCCTAAACAAGCTGAGCAAACATGACTATGTTATAGGCTTGGAGAAGGTGAAGTTTGAAAAGGACAAACCCTGCAGTGCATGTCAAGCCGGCAAACAAGTTGGAGCTGCCCATCGACCTAAGAACATCATGACAACCTCCACTCCCTTCGAGCTCATTCACATTGACCTCTTTGGTCCAACAACCTATGAGAGCTTAGGAGGTAACAAATATGGCTTTGTCATTGTAGATGATTTTTCTAGGTATACTTGGGTGTTCTTTTTGAAGGAGAAGACACAGGTGTACAAGAAATTCAAGCATCTCATTGTCAGAGTACAAAATGAGTGGAAGGTGAATCTTGTAAAGGTCAGGAGTGACAATGGGAGTGAATTCAAGAACTCCAAGGTGGAAGCATTTCTGGACAAGCATGGAATCAAGCATGAATTCTCAGGTCCATATGCTCCACAACAAAATGGAGTGGTGGAAAGGAAGAACAGAACTCTGATAGAGATGGCAAGGACTCTACTAGATGAATACAAGACTTCACCAAGATTTTGGGCTGAAGCTGTCAATACTGCCTGCCACTCTATCAACAGGATATATCTTCATCCACTACTCAAGAAAACTCCTTATGAACTGCTCACCAACAGCAAGCCTAACATATCATACTTCAGAGTATTTGGTTGTAAGTGCTACATTCTTAGGAAAGGCAAACGCCTAACTAAGTTTGAAGCTAAATCTGATGTTGGTATATTCCTTGGTTATTCTACTAACTCCCATGCCTATAGAGTCTTTAACACTTCCTCTCAGGTTGTTGAAGAATCTATAGATGTGGATTTTGATGAGTCTTATGGCTCCCAAGGAGAGCAAGTTGCTATTGATGTAGGAAATGAGGATATTCTGAAGAAGTCCACTGGTGAGATCAGACCCACCATCAAGGAGGAGCCTGCCCACCAAGTGATCAAGAACCCTCTACTGCATCAATCCTTGAAGACACTGGAGATCATGATATAGAGTTCGAGTGCAACCCAGCCAATGATCAACTTGACGCAGAAGCCTTCATGCACCCAGCTGTGTCACAGGAAGAACTACCGGTGTCACAGGCAACTTCACCAGCTGTGACACAGGCAGTTGACCCCGATCCCCTTGTGATCAGCCGGCTGCAGAAGGATCACCCTGTGGACAATATCATCGGTGCCATTAATAGGGGAGTGACCACTCGATCTCGAATTGCTAATTTTTGTGAGCATTACTCCTTTGTCTCAAATGTTGAACCCAGGACCATAGGTGAAGCTCTAAAGGATGCTGACTGGATCAATGCTATGCATGAGGAGCTCAACCAGTTTGAGAGAAATGAAGTATGGTCACTGGTGGAAAGACCTAAAGATCACAATGTGATTGGAACCAAATGGGTCTTCAGGAACAAGCAAGACACCAATGGACTGGTGGTAAGAAACAAAGCCAGACTTGTGGCGCAAGGATTCACACAAGTAGAAGGTCTGGACTTTGGAGAAACATTTGCCCCAGTGGCAAGACTTGAAGCCATCAGAATCCTTTTGGCATATGCTGCTCACCACAACATCAAGCTTTACCAAATGGATGTCAAGTCAGCATTTCTAAATGGTAAACTTTCTGAACTTGTATATGTTGAGCAGCCACCTGGTTTTGAAAATGACAAGAAACCATACCATGTCTATAAATTGCACAAAGCACTATATGGTCTAAAACAAGCACCAAGAGCATGGTATGATACATTGAAAGAATTTCTAATCAGCAATGGATTTAAAATGGGCTTAGTTGATACAACTCTATTCACTAAAAGAAATGGAAAAGAATTATTTGTGTGCCAAATTTATGTCGATGACATAATATTTGGTAGTACTAACCGTTCTATGAGTGAAGAGTTTAGCAAGCTGATGACCAAGAGATTTGAGATGTCTTTGGATGGAGAACTCAAGTACTTCCTAGGACTTCAGATTCATCAACTAAAGGAAGGGACTTTCATCTCACAAGAAAAGTTCACCAAAGACATCATCACCAAGTTTGGCATGAAGGATGCAAAAGGTATACACACTCCCATGCAAACTAATGGCCATCTGGATCTAAATACTGAAGGTAAGTCTGCTGATCAGAAGGAATTTAGATCTATGATAGGTTCTTTGCTGTATTTGTGTGCATCTAGGCCTGATATCATGCTTAGTGTTTGCATGTGTGCTAGATTCCAAGCTAACCCTAAGGATTGTCACAGAGTGGCAGTCCGCAGGATTCTGAGATATTTGATTCACACTCCAGGGTTTGGCTTGTGGTACCCTAAAGGTGCAAACTTTGAGCTAGTCGGCTATTCAGATAGTGACTATGCAGGGTGTAAGGTTGACCGAAAAAGCACCTCAGGTACCTGTCAATTCCTAGGGCACTCATTAGTGTCCTGGTCATCCAAGAAACAAAATTCAGTAGCCCTTTCCACTGCAGAAGCTGAATATATTGCTGCTGGTAGTTGTTGTGCTCAATTATTATGGATGAGGCAGACCTTGAAAGATTTTAACATATCTTTTAATCAAGTACCCCTCTTCTGTGATAATGAAAGTGCAATCAAGTTAGCCAACAACCCAGTACATCACCAAAGATCCAAGCACATAGAAGTGAGGCACCACTTCCTTAGAGACCATGTAGAAAAAGGAGATATCCAGCTGTGCCATGTAAGGACTGAAAAACAATTAGCTGATATATTCACCAAGCCCTTAGATGAAACTAGATTCTGTGCCCTGAGGAGTGAATTGAATATCATTGATGTCTCTAACCTGCAATAAAAGGTTTGGCTTGGTGTCTAGCTGATGTGATTTCATCTCAGTCATTTGCATCATTGTACCTGTGTCACCCACCTGTCTCACAGGTGTGTGCATTGCATCATGCTGAAATCATATCTTATAGTCTGTAAAGTGCACTCCTTTGTGTACAAGTTTTTATCTAGATCAACTCATGTCAGTTTGAGCTTTGCTTGATTGATTTTCTGGCAAGCTGACACTGAGAAGATCACTTAAGGACTCTCTGATAGTGCTAATGCTTTCTTTCTCATCTAAATCAATCCATCTTGGTGTTCACTAGATGAAATACTTGTCACCTGAGTCTCCCAGCTGTGTCTCAGGTGAATGCTTTCAAAATCCCATAGGCCAGGGTATACATCTCTTTCACCTGTGTCACAGGTCCTTATGTCAGCTGTGACACAGCCACCTTATAACCTCCGGCCTATATAAAGAGTTGCTGCGTCCACACAGAAACCGCTTCGAACTCCCATACCCAAAACTTCCGCCGTGCGCCAAATTTTCGAGTTCTCATCTTTTTCGCCGGTTTCGCCCTCGAAATTTCTTCAACAAGTTGGAGGAAGCTTTCCGTGGAACTCTAACGTCGATTCTTCCGCAGCAAAGTTCAATCTCGATCAAAGTAAGCCTCTGCAAAACCCTTCTTTGCGCTCAGTCATGGTCTAGGTCTTGATAGCCTAATCCAGTAGCGCATTGGTTCATATTAGGGTTGGTCTTACTCTTGTGCAATCTTTAGATCTCATCCAACCTGAAATCAACCAGCAAATCGTTGTCAAACTCAAAATTCCATGAATTTGCTGTCCGCCCCCGCACATAGCTGTGTCACCGCTAGGGTCTCACCTGTCACACAGGTGCGCCTATTCAACAGGCTAAGACCTCGGTAATGCTTTAAGTCCTCACCTGTGTCTCCTCATCCTGACACAGGTGTCTAACACAGCTATTACTCTGCATCAAATGAACACCTCTTACCTACTTCTCTCTTATCTATCTTGTTTCTACAGATGTCTGGATCTGGTAATCAGCCTGAGGATATCACAGATGATCTTCCTCTTGCCATCAGAACTCAGATCATGGAAAAGAAAAACCAAGAGGAATGGGAGGCAGAGGAAGCAAGGAGACTTGCTAAGAAGCTTGATGCTGAGGAGAAAGCCAAGAGAGCTGCTAAAATCCCCTTGTCTCCAGCAGAGTTGGCTAAAAGGGAAGCAAAGAAGAAAGCTTTGGAAGAGGAAAAACGCCAAATTGAGCTGGCTGCCAAAGTTTCTGCCTCCAGGTTGGAAGAGCTTAAAGCTGTAAAAGCTGGCCAGAAGGAAAAGCAAATTCAGGAGAGAAAGAGGCTTGCAGATGAAAAGAAAGACAGTTTGGCTGAAGCTAAGAAGAAGAAGGCAGATGAGAGAGCTAAGAAAGCTTCTGCCAAAGATGCTGCTGTCAAAGCTAAGAGGGCGCCAGTTGTGGACACCCTCAAGAGAACCAGAGCTGCTGGTGGACCAGCTGATCTATCTTTAAGCAAAGTTCATAAGAAGCCTCGGTCAGAAACTGTAATTGAAGCCAGAAAGAATAAGAAACAGCAGCAAGAAGAAGAAGAGGCTGAATGGAGAGCTGAAGCTGAGAAAAGAAGATCTCACAGTGCTCTACTCAAAAAGCTGCATGAGTTAATGGATTTATTGCCAAATGTTTCAGGAGCTGAACGAGCTGCTCTAAATTCTCAAATTCAAGATCTCAAGAAAGTAGTCTTCAAACCATCTGTTGCCCCCAAAGATGTCTCAGTTCACATGGATACATGGAAGACAGACAAGGCAATCAAGGAAGAGCTTCATGAGTTGCTGAGAAAAGAAGAGAAAGCTGTAGGAGATGAGAAATCAGATCTGATTCTGCAAATGGAACGCCTTACATCTCAGCTCTCTTTGGAGTACAAAGAGTTATGGAGGAAATATCAGGACAACAAGTTGCACAGAAGGATAGATGCCCTATCAATGGAATTGTCCTCCTGCTCAGATGAAGCCCGTAAGAAGGTCCTGCAGGATGAGATAGCTGCAGTCAATTTGAGGATTATCAAGTTAGATTGTTCAACTGCTCCTATCTCAGCAGTCCCTCTTCAACAAGCAAGTGCTCCAGCTCTTCAGTCAAGTGTGCCAGCTGAGTCTCAGGCAATATCCTCAGCTGGGCTAGAGATTGTGCCTGCAGATGTAGAGATCCAACAGAAAGCTGCTCTTGAATCCATAGAAGATATTCTTGCAGAGCTAGACTCAAGTGGAAAGCAGCTAGAAAAGAATCTAGATGATTCTATGGCCCAGCTCAGAACATCTTTCGTTGCTAATCCCACCCTGTGTCACAGGTGGCTAGCCCAGGCAAGTCACGTCTTCAGACATACCAGAGGAAAGGAAGAAAATCTCAGAGTTCAACCAGCATTGAATCTATTTCCACCCTGGATGTTCAGAAACCATTGTCTCCTTCTCAGTTTCTAGTCTCTGAAGCTGAAGATCAAGCTGCACCAAAGGCTCAAGCGCCTTCATCTCCAAGACCAGCTTCAGAAGTGTCTCCAGTGGCTGCAGAACCAACAAGTCCACAGCTGTCTCAACCAGCTGTGTCTCAGGCAGGAGAAGAAGCTCAGGCACAAGACTCTCACCGGTCTCCCTCACCTGTGCCACCGCCAGCTGACCCAGTTCAGTCATTCACGCACCTGTGTCATCACCTGTGGCACAGGTCAGTAAGTCAGCTGAGCAAAAAGATAGCTCAGAGAGCTCATCTGATGATGGAAGAGGCGTGTCTGTGACTCCTCCAAGGCCAAGAGCAGCCAGAGCTGATTCTGATGAAGATTATCAGGCAGAGAGTTCATCTCCAAGTGCCAAATCAGCAGAGGAAGCTGAAGAAGAAGAAGAAGAGGAAACAGTGGCAGAACATGAGGACAGCTCTCCCAGTCACTCAGTTGGAGAAGAAGACATGGAAGAAAAGTATCATTATATCTTTTCTCATGCTCTGAGGACTGAGGCAAATCAGATGGAATTCATTTCAAGAGCTGTTGCCAAGAAATTGCCAAGGAGTGATCCCAAGAGATCCAAGAGCAAAGTTGCCTCAATGAGACCAAGTTCATTCATCAAGATGAGGTCAACAAACCCATATTTCTCAGAAGATAAGGAGTTTATAGCTCCAACTTGCTCAGACCCCAGATTCCACAATGATCATCAAAGGGGTGTATACCATGAGATTCTTGCCTCAAAAGGATTTGTGGATTGCAAGACCATAGATTGGTCAGCTATGACAGATTCAAGACTGAGAGCAGTTCCTTCTTTGATCCAAGCCTCAGGTCTTGAATTCTTATGCAATCTCCAGCAAGATTATGATCCTGAGATCATCAAGGAGTTCTATGCCACAGTTTGGATAGAACAGGAGAATCAAGATGTTATGCTCTGGAAGACAAGAGGTCAACTTCTTTCAATCACAGCTCCAGAGTTCAACAGCTTAATGCATGCCCCTCTGGAACCAGGCATGCCTAATCTTTTCAAGCTTGCACCAGTTCCTAATGAAGTAAGAAGAAAATTCTATCCAAGGAACTTCAGATTCCCTGCCAAAGCCCCTTCAGATCATGTCTATTTCAAGGGTATAACCATCACAGCCAAGCATCTGATCAAGATTCTGAATGTCACTCTTCAACCCAAAGGGGGTAACACAGATGCTGTCTACAATGCAACCTGGCAGATATTGGTGCACATAGCTAAGAATCAGCATTTTGATGTAGCAAGATATATCTTTCATGAGATAGATGCTGTCTCCAAGGATAAAAAGGCTAAGCTGAGGTATGGATCGTACATCATGTACATGATCCTTCAAAGAACAGGTCTTCTGGATTCTTCTCTTGATCTCTCTGTGAAGACTATTAAAACCCAGCTTAGACCTCAGGCAGATGACAATCCAGATGAGGTTGCAGTCCCTGCTTTATTTGGAGACTCTCCTGGACCAGCTGTGTCATCTCCCAGTCACACAGCTGTCCCACCTGCTCCTCCCAAGGTCATCACCTGTTCAATGCCAAGTCCCCACCGGTGCCACAGCTGCTGCACCTGTGCCAGTCTCAGCTGATGCTGATGATGATGATGACACCTCCTCAGTCCCTGCCAGAGCTTATCAGAACAAGATCATGCCAGTTCAATTTGCTGCTCTGCGTAAAGAACACCACCAGCTTCAAGAAGAGATCTCTCATCTGAAAGCCAACATGAGTCAAGTTCAATCTCAGCTCTCAGATATGTCCAACCAGCTCTCAGAGGTTATTCAGCTGCTGAAGAGCAAGTCTTCTTGAAGCATCTCTTTCTCCTCTATTCCTTTTTGGGTGTTTTAGTGTCAAAGGGGGAGAGAGTAGAGAGTGTGTAGAGTGGTGCAAAGGGAAAGGGGGAGAGTATGGTGTAAGGGGGAGAGCATTGGGAAATTATTTTCAAAATGATGTATCAAGACTTGGTTCTTCTTCTGTATCTTATTATGTCTTGATAACATTGTATCTTTTATGCAAACCTTTTGATCTGATACATGTCTTATGCATTCATATGCTCATTCTTATATGTTGGAATGCTCTGATATACACATGTTTGGTATGCTCTGATGCACATTTTGCTATGTTAAACATGTGTGAATGCTCAGATACATAGTTTGCTCTGATATACATATGTATGCTCTGATATATACATGTCTGTCATGCTTTGGTATACATATCAAATTCTCTGATGCATGTCTTGCATGTGCTATGCTCTGATATACATATGTTTGATATGACTTGCTCTGATTGATTATCAGTATCCACTTCAGTTAGACAGTGAAAATGTTAAGGAATATAATGCTCTGATCATTCATCCAACATGTCTAAACTGATAAGAATGCAAGTCATCAGAAAATACTTCCCATGCTTAAAACTTGTAAACTGTGCATCTCCTGTTAATCAAATCTTTTATGCACAGATTCAGGGGGAGTATATTCTAGCACCATTCACATGTTTCAATATTCCAATTCTATATATTTGAATGTGTGAAGCTTGGGTTGCCACTAACCACCAAAAAGGGGGAGATTGAAAGGTCATCTAGGCCCCAATATGGTTTTGATGGTTAATGGCAACCTAAACTGGAATCTAATGTTTACATTTAGTGTAAGCAGAATCTACAGGTTCCATAAAGAAAGGTTATCCAGAGAAGGATGGCCACCAAAAAGGGTACAAGGTGGTTTCAAGGACAAAGAGATGGCTGTGCTAGGTAGCTGTGCCACAGCTGAGAAGAAGCCGGTGCTGTGCAGGGAGCTGCAAGCAAGGTGATGGTGGCTTGATGCGTCAAGGGCCGTGACTTCAGTTGGTGGCAGGTGAAGCCTAGATTTGCTAGTTTCTTTGAGTCCATAGGAACCACCCGTACTATCAAGAGGGATGAAACAGTAGCAGTTGTCTAAGGGAACCTTGCTCATTGCTCAGAGTGTTGGTCAAGGGGATTGGTGCTTTGAGGCCAATTGCCCTGTGTCAATAGCTTTGCACAAAAGTATGTAGCTGTGTGAAAACCCTAGAGCTTTAGGCACCTGTGTGACACAGCTGTGTCACAGGTGGTCTTCCGCTCTATGACTCAGGTACATCTCTGTACCAGGGGAGAGCTTGTAAATGCTAAGGTACCTGCACTGCGATAGGCGGTCTGATGAGTCAGAAGTCTGTCGGAGGTTCTCTCCTTATAGGTATTAGAGTTGAAGTATGCTGAGGGCATGTCATGTGCCAGGACCGGGCTGAGTAGTGCGGCTATCAGCTAAGGGTTCACCTGTGTGCGCCGCCGGTGACACAGGTGTCGGTCTGCCTGAGCCGGGTACAGTTGGGCGTAGGGTGTAGCTGTGTCACCGGTGGTTGACACCGGTGGCTCACTTAATCCTACGTGGCAACAGGGTAACGGTCAGGTGCCTGTGGACCCTATATATAGGGGACCAGGGGAGGACTCTGTCCTCAACCTTGCTCAAATCAGTGATTCGCATACGACCGTTGCAAAGCCTCCAACCACTCCACAAGAGCCGAGAGCCTAAGGGTTAGTTCGAGTGGGTTTGTGAGCTAGAGCACGAGCAAAGGTTCCTCCAAGAGATTGCTGCTGCATCATCTGTTACTCTTGGAGTTTGTCTGCTCCTAGACGGGTGTAGGAGTTGCTGGTATCACCCAAGCTTGTGTGGGCTGAACCAGTAGTTTGTGAAGGTGTTCTGAGGTCTACCTGCTGCAAGGCAAAAGGATCTCCACAAGCAAAAGGAAGAGTCCTGAAGGATCAGGTACTCGGAGAAGAAGCACGGTTTAGTGCTGGCCAGCTCTTAGGAGTGGTCTCTCCAACGGAGACGTACCTTCTCTGCAAAGAGTTGGGAACTTCGGTGAAAAACCCCTGAGTCTCCTTTACTTTCCTGTATTGCATGCATATCTGCTTATACTTGCTTGCTTGTGTCTCTTAGACTTGATCTGCTAAGTTTACCTTTTCACCTGTGCTAGATTCCTTTATACCTGTGTGTGATCACCTGTTACTCAGTTGCTTCATTCACTTGTATTCACCTGTTTCAGCACCTGTGTCACAAGCAGTCTAAGTAGAGCACCTGTGTTAGGTTAACTCTTCACCTGTGCCTTCCACCTGTGTGACAGCTGTGTGTTAATTTACACATAGTTTCTACCTGTGTCACTACCTGTGTCACAGCTGTCCACTATTAACTTGTGAAGTTAATCTGACAACTTAAACAAAAGATTAAAAGAGGGAAATTTTATAAGCCAACTATTCACCCCCCCTCTAGTCGGCAACTCGGTCCTTTCACTCTCTAGCAGCCCCAACTCACAAACCTGTAGGGCTGAGTCACACTGATGCTAGAGATAGGCATCTTATTTATTAGATAGATGAGCTGATCAAGAAAGCAAAAACACTGCCAAGTGGTCTTGAGAGACAATCTGTGTAACATCCTGATTTTCAAAGCTTTTTAAAATCTTTTTATCAAAATCAGAGCTAGAAAATTTCATTGTTTATTCTCAAGTTAGTTAAGACTTAATTAGAATTTCACAAATTGGTCCGGAGTTAATTTGAATTAATCCAACTTGAATTTGATTTGCTTTTCAATTTGAAATATGTCTCCCGGAGTTTTCTCAGAACTTTCAGAATTCGTTTGGTATTTAATCAAGCTCAATTATTTTTTTATTATTATTTTTGTTTTCTGCTTCTCTCTTTGGCCGCGCCATCCCGACCCATCTCCACTCGGCATCCCGCCGTCTCATTTCCTCCCTTGAGCAGCCACTCCGGCGAGTTCTGCGTAGCGCAGCATGTGTCGCCACCTCTATTCCAATAGAATTTGATCCAAATCCCTTTCTCTAACCCTCCTATAAATACCCCACACCCCTCCCACCTCTTCCCCACTCCCCCACACTCTTTTCCCACGAAACCCTAGCCCCCAAACCCCCCAAACAGCCACCACCCCCTCTTTGCCTCCGTGCAGTTTCTGAACAGCACATATTGCTTCAGTATTTTCCCAATTCCCGTCACCTCGAGATTGTGTATAAAATTTATCTCTACCTCTCTGAAAAATTTGGCGAAGATCCAATGGGGAAATCACCGGAAAATCTCCAAATACTAACGTGCTATTTGCATCCAGATTTTCTGCATGTGTATCTAGATTGGAATGATGCCCTTGTCGGCTCAGACCTCCGTTTCTAGAGCCATTTGGTGGGATCATGGATGATGTTGTGAAGATCATGTCCACAAAATTTGAAGGCAATCTAATGGTCCAATCTCCGGGAAATCAAGTTTCTTTGTGCTGCTGTTCACATCCAGATTTGATTACAGAAACAGTAGCTTGGCATTATCACCTTCTTTACAGTTGATCCGGTGAGTCTATCATCAATCCCTTCGATCAAGTTGTGCCTTAGGTATCTATAAACACCTCTATAAATTTTCACCTTGATCCATGTAGCCGTTTATCAGGAATTGATCCATCTCCGATGTGCTATTCGCGGACGTCCAAATTCAATCTGTAGAATGTCTAACTTGTCTGATCTTTTTCTGTTGACTCGGTAAGAATTCTCCAAAACCCTTTGGTAGGATTGTACCTCTGTGTATCTAGTTTTAACCCAATTGGCGGATCGCAATTTCATTAAGCGAGCATCACGCAGCAACCAAAACCGTCCGGTCTGTCCAGAACCATATATAATCCATTCCGACCGCTTCGTGTTGCGAATGTCGCCATCACCTATATAGTTCTCCTATCATCTTGTGGCACATTATGCCATTATTTTCCACCATTAATCTCTATCCAAAATCACCCGCATCACCTTATGTTCATCTATAATGTTTTTCATCATTGTTTGATCACCAAATTAAATTGCATGTTATGTTAGACTATAGTTTCATATATTTATATGCTTAGTTCCTACATAGTCTTTGCTTCTATTTATGTAATGTTCATGCTTAGAATTCATCATGTGATCAATCATGTTTAGTTCAATACTAGGTTTATTCATCCATATAGCTACATGTTGCATGTTGTATAGTTGAATATAATATACGCATTTACAATATAATTTGGTTTTAATAGTTAGTAGATATGGGGTAGTTCAACATGTTAGTTCAATCTTGTTTATATTGTGGATAAATTTGTTCATATTTAATAAGGTTCATATTGCATGACTTTATGTATGTTCACATATATTGTGTTATACAATATATAACCGAACCTAATATTACATATGACCTATAATAGTAGAAGCATGATCTTACTAAGCTAATATTAATATGACATATCATATGGTAGTTGATCTTTGTATAATGTACATCTTCTAGCGCGCATGAGATTATTATTGTATATGGCATAGGTTGCTTACTAGCATGTTAGTGTCTTTAATCACACATGATGATGATTGTTTAATAAACATGTTATGATTCCCATGTCACCATGTGTAGATAACATGATAAGATATATATGTGTAGATTTAAATGAAAGTATGACATGATGTTATGCAAAATATAAAGTTATTACATATATAGATACTTCCTGTTTTAACTAATGGTGTTGTAAAATATTTAGTCATAATAGTAACATCTATGTATAATATGGTTAGGATCACACACATGTTTCATATTTATTCGATGCATCTCATATGGTTTGCATATAAAGTATTGTAATATATGTATATGCATACATACATAGCACATTCCATGTTTCAGATAATAATTATCTGGGAATTGGTTTAGCACATTATTACACTCTTGTTTATATTTTAATTATTTGTTTAAACATAGCTAAGTTGTACATATTTATCATGATTTGATGTTGCATAATCATGTAGTTACATATAGTTATATGTACGTATATATATAATTGGACCTAATATTGTTGATAAGCTACATATTGGAATAATAATCCCTTACTGAATTATTATTATTTAATCATATCGTCTGTTGGTTGATGGTATTATAATATATAGGTACTAGAATGTATAGCTTGATATCTTATGTTACACTTCCACAAGGTGGTGTATACTCGCACATACATGGTTAACCCTTAGGTATCGATTATAATATATACATATATGTTGCTAATAATCATTCTTTACTAAAATATTGTTATTGTTATGTGTAGTATGTGTAGGTTGATTGCTGTATTGTATACACACAATAGCATGAGTAAAGTTAATGTTACGTCATAGATTGCATATATGTATGATGCATGTGATGTAGACGCTAGTTGTTATTTGGTCATATAGTTTAATCACCATTTGCATTATTAATGATTGTTATTAGATTGTAACTGCACGATTATATGTTTGGTGATATGCTATGCATTGCCTAATTTCTATTTCATGCCTAGTCTATCTAGTTTGTTACATGATGTCTAATTATATATTGCATGGTAGTTCATATAGATTGCCATGTTACCAATTATCATTTCTTACCAACTAGCATGCCAAGACCTTGCTTGTATACTAGTACGATAGGTTATGCTTATTTTACTAGTATGTCGGGTTTCCATGTTTAATCATATGGTTGTGCTATTGTTGTCATTAACCATATCATGTTCCCAGTTGCACATCTATCCCTATCTCGCATGTGGATTAACTTGAGTCATTTGACATGCAAATTCTATCCTCCATAACTATATCCTTTTTCCAGAATGATCTGATCCGGAAGACCATCTTTCGAGTACATGTACTCTATCTGGTTGAGATATATAATCTCACACCTTCCTAGTTGTCTTTCGATAATCCTATCCCTTCGCCTTTGCCCTTTGACACCTATCCAACCTTGCTAGCCCTATTCTTTTGGTATTTTCATTTGATATTTAATTTAGATTTAGATTTATTTGTCTTGCACTTTAGTGCTGTTGCGACGAATAGGAAGTAGCGAAGTTGGGTAAGGACAAGTTCCTGCAAAAGAAGACCAACTCGTCAACAAAGGCATGCCCCTTTTCTTGATCATATTTGATCCTATATTTTTGAAAGTCATTAATATTTTGTCATTTACAAACATGCATGTTGTTTTTAATCCAGTAGCTATTGTGTCAATTGACACACCTTTACCTTTCCGCTTGTCGCCCTGAATACTTGATACCCTGAGTAGATTAATGGTTTTATTCTGAATAGAGTAGAGAAATGCTTAGCCATGCTTAAATACATCCTTAGGATGTTTTGATTTGCCTCTTCGAAGGAATGATCTTGGATCGATGATCCTGGATACTGAAACTTGTTGTTGAGCTCGCTGAGCTAGGGCCGGATGCCCATTGTTCCCTCTCTCTCTATTCTTCCAAATTCTACTCTGGGTGAAACTTACCATCTAAAATGGTGCGGGCGACAGCTGAATCAATGTTGAAGGAGCATATGGTTGTCCTGCCCGTAGAAGGCCGGTTTAAAGGAACCATTTGTCATCCGTACCGCATAAGGCCGAAGTCTTGCAATTGGAGAATTGTGTCAACAGTACAACCACATGCTATATGGGCACTGGCTTGGTCAAGTAGGTTAGTCAGCCTTTGGTGTCGATGTTGCCGTACCATAGAAGGGGTGGACGTAGCTACGAGGACCCTCGGCACAGATAGGGGGACCGGAGTGTGGGAATGTACTCTCAACTCCGGGCCAGACCCGATGGGCATGTCACACCTTAGGGGGATCTAGCTAAAAGACCTCATCACGGTCACTCTGCCGACACACCGATGGGCGTGTGTACAAGCCTGCGCAGCTTGGCATAAGGGAATGATCATGTCATGTGGGTAAAGTGTACAAACTCTGCAGAGTAATAAACTAATCGATTAGCCGTGTCCTCGGTTATGGACAGCACATGACTCATTCTTGATGAAAATGGCCTGTCTTTCTCCCCTTTGCTAATTCCCTCTACCCCAGTTCTGAAAATGTGAAAAGGTGGTTGGAACCTATGGATGAGTTTAGGTTAGATGCCTTACTCGTATGTGTTGGTCGTGGACCCTCACGTTTATGAGAAACACCCCTAATATTAAAACGGATTTATATCAAAATGCTGCCTTCGAATCTATTATAGTAATTTAACTAAAAGTTGCTTTACGCAAATAAACCATAGAGCCTTCCTTTGAAGCCTTGCATGTAGTATGGTAGGACCATCTGTCGCCAGGTGGCTTGCTGAGTACGTGAAGTACTCATCGAGCATGTTGTTTGTTGGACATGTTCAGATATCTATGAGGACGATGAAGGCTATGAGGAATCTTCTACATCAATGCTGAGGTTTAGGTCACGTGGCCTCCGTCGACTGCCTGTGGTTGAGATGGAGACATCTACGCTTTATTTTCCACTGTGTTTCTAAATGGTAAGGGACATAAGTCCTAGTTACTTTATTTAGTCATATCGCTGCTATAACTTAATTGTTTATATTTCTAAAATGTTTCGTGATGTGTGCAGTGATATCAATTCGCCTGTGTTCATCAGCTTGATCCTGGACTGATGAGGAGATACACAGGGAGGGTCTGGAAGTTAAGTCCGGATCCTCACAACCTGTGTATGCTGAGATCAGGCTTAAGAGAGGTCAACTCTCTGTAGATTTTAGAAAACCTGCAGTTTCAGGTCCAGCTCAAAGCTCACAGCAACCAGGGCTCAGTCGAGAGGACAGAGAAAGAATCATTCTTCAAGAGATCATTGAGATATTGGGCAAGATAAAGGACTTGCCACCAGGAGCTGAGAAAAATGCCTTGCATGCTGAACTCAGAATCAAACAAGGCATGCTCTCTGGTGCCATCAAACCAGTCTTTGCAGCTCCATCTACTCCAAGCATCAAGAGAAAGAGATCTGATACAGTTGAGGTCATCGAAGAATCTCCTGCTAAGAAACAGCCAGAACCAGATGTTGAAATCATTTCAGAAACAACCCAGAGCTCCAAGCCATCAATCAAAGATCAGCTTGATCAACAGAAGGGAGCTCTTAAAGAATTGAAGAAGGAGATGCCACCACCTGTGTCACCGGTGGCTAGCCCAGCCAAGTCTAATCTGCAGACATACCAGAGGAGAAGCAGAAGAACTCAGAGCTCTACAAGTGTAGAATCCCTTTCCTCCCTGGATGTCCAGAAACAGATGTCTCCCTCACAATTTCTGATGTCTGAGGCAGAAGAACAAGTTATTAAAGAGGCCCAAGAGCCTTCTTCACCTCTCGAGACTGCTTCAGTAAAGTCTCCAGAAGCTACCAAATCTCCAAGTCCACAGCTGCCTCAACCCGCTGTGTCACAGGCAGAAGAAGTTCAAACCCCAGAACCACACCTGTCTCCATCACCTGTGTCACCGTCAGCTGACCCAGCCCCCAGTATTCAAGCACCTATGTCCTCACCTGTGGCACAGGCAAGTGGCTCAGCTGATCAAGAAGAAAGCTCTGAAAGTCAATCAGATGATGGAAGAGGAGTATCTGTGACTCCACCTCGGGCTAGAGAACCTCGAGCTGATTTTGATGAAGATTACCAGGCAGAAAGTTCATCCCCCAGTACAGAATCAGCTGATCAAGTAGAGGAAGAAGAAGCTGAACAAGAAGACAGCTCACCCAGTCCCTCAGTAGGAGAAGAAGATTTGGAAACAAAGTACCATTACATATTCTCCCATGCTCTGAGGACTGAGGCAAAACAGATGCAATTCATCTTCAGAGCTGCCGCAAAGAAACTTCCTAAGAGTGATCCTAAGAAGTCAAGAAGCAAAGTTGCCTCCATGAGCACAAGTGCTTTCATCAGAATGAGGTCAACTTGCCCTTACTTCAGTGAAGATAAGGAATTCCTGGATTCATCTTGTTCTGACCCCAGGTTTCACACTGATCTTCAAAGGGGTGTTAATCATGAAATCCTTTCTTCCAAGGGCTTTGTTGATTGCAAGGCCATAGATTGGTCAGCTCTAACTGACTCCAGGCTGAGGACTCTGCATCTCTGATCCAAGCTTCAGGTCTGTAGTTCATCTGCAATCTTCAACAAGATTATGGTCCAGAGGTCATTAAGGAGTTCTATGCCACAGTTTGGATAGAACAAGAAAATCAAGATATCATGCTCTGGAAGACAAGAGGCCAACTGTTTTCAATCGTAGCCCCAGAGTTCAATAGCTTGTTTCATGCACCAGTGGAGCCTGGGATGTCTAATCTGTTCAAGTTAGAGCCAGTCTCCAATGTTGACAGAAGGAAGTTCTATCCAAGGAACTTCTCATTCCCTGCCAATGCCCCAGCAAATCATGTTTACTTCAAGGGCATCACAATCACAGCTAAGCATCTGGTCAAGATACTCAATGTTACTCTTCAGCCTAAGGGAGGCAATACAGATGCTGTCTACAATTCAGTTTGGCAGGTGTTGGTGCACATAGCCAAAAATCAATATTTTGATGTGGCCAGATACATCTTCCATGAGATAGATGCTGTCCAGAAGGACAAGAAAGCCAAGCTCAGATATGAGTCATACATCATGTATATGATTCTTTAGAGAATAGTCTTCCAGAATCCACCTTCGACATCTCAGTGAAGACCATCAAGACCCAGCTCAGGTCTCAGGTTGATGACCATCCTGATGAGGTTGCTGTTCCAGCTTTATTTGGAGATTCACCAGACCCAGCTGTGTCAGCTCCCGGTGCCACAGCTGCTCCAACAGCTCCTCAAGTGGCTGCTCCCCAAGTGCCTGTTCCTCAAGTCCAAGTGCCTACCGGTGTCACCGTTGATCCTCCTGCAGCTGACCCAGCTGAGTTAGTATCTGTGACACAGGTGGCTGAAGATGGCACTCTGTCCTCCTCTCTTATGTCTCAAGCAGCAGCCAGAGCCTACCAGAACAAGGTTATGCCAACTCAGTTTGCCGCTTTGCGCCGAGAGAATCTTCAGCTAAGAACAGAAGTCACCAGTCTGCACTCCAAGGTTGATCAGTTGCAGGCTCAGCTATCGAAAGTTCTCCAGTTGTTGAAGACCAAGCTCTGAATGTTTCTCTTCCTCACCCCTTTCTGGTGTTTTAGTGTCAAAGGGGAGAGATTAGTCAAAGGGGGAGAGAACAGTCTTTGAGAGAAAATATAAGAGGGAGAAAATTTTGGATATAGGGGGAGTTTAATATTTTGTTGGAGTAATCAAGACTTGTTGTTTTAACTCTGATTCTTATGTCTTGATTATAATTAATTTAAACTACAGTAAATTTTTTGCTAAGTTTTTGCTCTGATGCAATAATATTTCCTTGTGATATGTGTGAATGATCCCTTTGATGCTCTAATCCTCACATATCTTTAAGAGTTGTTGCCCTGATGCATATGTATTCTTCATGAAGCTTGTTCTGATTCATATATTCATGTTAAGCTTATGCTCTGATACATATGACCATTTTGAATCTATACTCTGATACATACTCATATGCTCTAGTCATTACAACCGCATCAGAAGTAAAATATATCAGTTCAGTTCAAACATGCCCTATGATCTATTCAATTCTCTGAATTGATAAAAGTGTAAGTTGTAAAGAAACTCTGCCCATACCCAAAATCATAATCTGTGCACCAGCATGGTAAAAGCAAATCCTTTGTGCACAGCTTCAGGGGAGTATATTCTAAACACCTGCACATGTATCTCATATTCAAATCGTTATGCGAATTTTGTTGAATGGGTTGCCACTAACCACCAAAAAGGGGGAGATTGAAAGAGCATCTAGGCCCCTAATTTGGTTTTGATGGTTAATGGCAACTCAAACTGGAATCTAATATTTACAATGAGTGTAAGCAGGTTTAGTAGGTTCCAGGAAGAAGGGTTATCAAGGAAAGGATGACCACCAAAAGGTACAAAGGTGGTTTCCAGGACTAAGAGAATGGCTGTGCTAGGCAGCTGTGCCACAGCTGTGAAGAAGCCAGTGCTGTGTAAGGAGTTGCAAGCAAGGTGATGGTGGCTTGATGCGTCAAGGGCCATTACTGCAGTTGGTGGGTAGGTAAAGCCTAGATTTGCTAGTTTCTTTGAGTCCATAGGAAACACCCGTACTATCAAGAGGGATGAAGTAGTAATGATCTGTGGAGGTTCTATTGCTCAATGCTCAGGATGTTGGACAGTGGCACTGATGCTTTGAGGTTAGTGGCCCTGTGTCAACAGTTTTGCACAAGTGTGAAACTGGTTTGTGCTTGCACTCTGCAGTGCTAGCAGTAGAAAACCCTAGGGGTTAGAGTCACCGGTGTGACACAGTTGTGTCACAGGTGGTCTAGCGCTCTATGACTCAGGTACATCTTTGTACCAGGGGAGAACTTGTAAATACTAAGGGACCTGCACTGCGATGGTTTGTCTACTGAGTCAGAAGGCTATCGGAGGTTCTCTCCTTATTAGGTTTCAGAGTTTGTTGTGCGCTGAGGGCATGTCATGTGCCAAGACCGGGCTGAGTAGTGCGGCTACGTCAGTTAAGGGTTTACCTGTGTGTGCCTTCGGTGACACAGGTATCGGTCTGCTTGAGCCGGTTATAGTTGAGCGGAGTGATTGGCTGTGCCACCGGTGTCTGACACCGTGATTCACTCAATCCTACGTGGCAACAATGTAACGGTCAGGTGCCTGTGGACCCTATAAATAGGGGACCAGGGGAGGTCGGCGACCTCAACCTTGCTCAACCCAGTGAATCATATTCGACCGTTGCAAAGCCTCTCACCTCCGAACAAAAGCCAAGTTTCCTAAGTGTTAGTTCGTGAGAGTTAGAGTTCTTGAGCAAAGAGCATTGGTTCGTCCAAGAGTTGTTGCTGCTGAATCTGTTACTCTTGGAGTGTCTACTCCTAGACGGGCGTACAAGTTGCTGGTATCACCCAACCTTGTGTGGGTTGAACCAGTAGTTTGTGAAGGTGATCTGAAGTCTAGCTGCTACAAGCAAAATGACTTTCACAAGCAAAGGAAGAGGCCTGATCGTCAGGTACTCGGAGAACAAGCACGATCCAGTGCTAGCAATCACTTCGGAGTAGACTCTCCAACGGAGACGTACCTCTCTGAGAAGAGCAGGGAACTTCGGTGAAAAACACCTTGTCTCTGAGTATTTACTGCATTACTTATAGTACTTGCTATTCTTGCTGCTTGTGTGATCTTAGACTTATTCTGTTCATCTGTTGTAGATCACCTTTTTACCTGTGTTAGCTACCTATTACACAGCCAGTTAGGTTGCACATTATTTCTAAATCTTTAGCTCACCTGTGTTAGCCACCTGTGTGACAGCTACGTGTTAAATCATACATAATATCTTGCTTGTGCTGTTCACCTGTTACACAGTTAGCTCACCCTGCAACTAGCTAAGATTTAATCTGTTCAATAAATTTAAAAGAAGTAATTTTAATTAGCCTCCTATTCACCCCCCTCTAGTCGGCACCTTTGGTCCTTTCAAGACTCGAAGGTGATGTTCTACCTAGTACCCGAGTAACCTCTCAAGACGGCATGTATACACACCATTGAGCGATACGTCATCGGACCAACATAGCATACGCACACGCAGTCGTATGTATCACTGTGGGTCAAGCTGGATAGAGGCGTACATTAGTTAAGAGTTCGGATAAATTCTGAATTACCATGGTAGAGTTTTAATGTTTGTCTCATGTAATGTTAACCACAGCCACTTAGAGGAGCCCAACACCCTAACCTAGCCTCCCGAAGCATCATCTAGTGGGTTGCTCGAGAGCCTGACACGGAAGTTCACACACTGCCTAGCCGGCGATCGTATCACAGCTAGCGGGTCACTCAATTGAAGTAGTCACTTTTAACGTACAAGAGACTGACACCCACTCTCTACCATCGCTTTCATACATTTCAAATCATACACGCACGACGTACGGAAGGACATGTTCAACAACTCGATATTCATAACGCAAACTTTACAATAAGATTTACGGAGTTAATGGACCACGTCCCATACACATGGGCAAGTTATTTAGTTACAAACAAGTGATCTGTAGGTTGCAGTTGACAATTTAACGTATCAAAATCAACAACGGAAACTTAAATAAGCATATTACCCGATGGTCCATGGGACCATCATCGAAACCAATCAATGCCCGCAAGATCTTTAGCCAACTGAGTAAAATAATCAAGTGGTAACGCAATAACCCTTTACACCTATTCACCTGTCCAAAATAGCAATTGGAATGGAATTCCACTGAGTATTTTTGTACTCATAAGACTTAATTGCACCTAACATGAAAAGTAGCATAGGATAGGACAATAAGGTAACATAGCAATTGATATTGCAATAACGTATATTAAAAGTTCATAGTTAACCGATTCCAAAAGAATATAGACATGTTCTGATAATGAGTTAGACAACTCAATCTTTCACCATGACAGGTGATAATCAATTCCAAATTTAATTTACAATCACAAACAAATGTCAATCGTTTAGCATCACCGAGAAGAGCTCTGGAGGTTCTCCAAATGAGGGTTGCAAAGCCCCAAGAGGATGACATCCACACCGGAAGGACTTTTGTTGGGGTCAGGATTCACACACGACTGATAGGAGGTAATCGAGTGTCAACCCGTAACCACGACAAGTGGCAATAGTGTTGACAGACCAATTTGCCTGGTGAATGGTGTTGACAGACCATTTTCATCCCTAGGTTGCACTGTCACTACCCCCTTGTCTCTCTTACTCACCATTTTAGGTTGAATTAGGTATTGATTTAAAATCGACGTTGTAAAACCAATCGACAATAAACAATAAAAAACTCATAAAATGTAGAATCAAGTAAGTGCATGACAAGCAAATAATTCTTTTCTTACCTCGGAGCTAGTCGAAGGTGCATAATTATTCCCAATCTGATCACAAAAGAATCTGAATGTTCAAGCATCCGAAAGATGCAAATAACCTCCAAGAGACAAATCAAGTCTAAGCAATTATTTTAAGCAATACGAAGATGCAATTGATGCAATGATGATCAAATAAGTTGAAGTGTAGAGTTATTACAAGCATGCTACTATGTATTTTATATTTGGTTTAGTTGCTGGGGTGTTAAAGTTTTACATGTATGAATCTATATTATGAATGCACAAGGGGATGAATGATGAATATCGGTCATGTTCTATTTTGATTTAATATGGATTAGTTACGATAATTTCATGCTTTAATGTCTTTTAACAGGGTTTTATGTAAATTTAGAAATGCAATGTCAATTTTAGGTGAGAGGGAAACACTTTTAAATTTATTAATGTATTAGCCCTAGTCAACGATATGTGGGCTTATGAGTTATGTAGGGTTGACCTGATTATCTTTGATTGGTTATATCGGTAAATATTGGGCCCACCGGGAACTGACTAATTCATATATCGATATAATTAGTCATGAAATTTAGTTTAGCTCAGCTAGTGGGACCCGCATGCTAGTGCAGAATTAGATGTCAGAAGGGGTTTTGAGGTGAAAGGGTACATTTTAGAGTGGGTCCACATGTCAATTGATTCCCCTTTTTCTCTTTCTCCTTCCTCCATTTTATTTTCTCTCTTTCTTTTTCCTTCTCTGTTTTCTTTTCTGTCTTTTCTTTCTCTCACCCGCACCCAAATGCCTCTTCCACCTTGCCTATTGGGCTTCTCCCTCATTCTCTCCCAAACCCCCTTTTCACTCGCACACACCCGTGCGCCTCCGTCCCAACTTCCATGCGCCGCCGCAATCCCTGATGCTCTCCTTCTCCCTCACGAGCCCTCTTTCCTTTGCCGCCCTTCTCCGCCTCGGATGCATCGCCACCTTGCTCAAGCTCGGGCTCGCCGCCACCATGGTCCTTGATTTGCCGCCGCCTAAGCACCGGTTGCCCTTGGTCCAGTCGCCACGGCCGCACCCCCGGGTCCACGGGTTGGTCCCCCTCACAGCCGGGGTTCGCGTTGCCTCAGCTCGACTCCTCGTTAGTTGCTGCCCTCGCCTACTGCCCTGGATGGTGGCTTCGGCGTCGTAGCTCCAGCAGCGCTGGGGCTCCGCCTGGCTCGTCTCGTCGACCGCTGCCCTCGCTTGCCACCTAGTAGGCCGTGCGGCTTGGTGTGGTAGCTCTGGCGCCGCGGGAGCTCCACCTGGCCCCACTCCCGTCGGCAGCATGTCGGGAGTGCTCACCACTGCCTCCTCCTCTGGTAAGTCTTCAAACTCTCCCCTTTCTCCCTTGATCCCCTGTGGCTTATTTCTAGGGTTTGTTCATGTGGCCGTCGGCTGTGACTGATTTCTTTTTAGTGTGTAAACCGTGGTGCTGTTCTTAATGTGATTATAGTGCCTAGATGTTGTGCTCATTTTGGTCATAAGCAGTCGGTTGATGGATGCTCTAGGCTAATTTACACACTAATGCTAGGGTTGCTTTCCTCTGAGTTAACCAGTGGTTACTCATTATCTTTATGCACTAATATGCTCATATGCTCATGTTTGATGCTTGAAGTATATGTCAAATGATTAACTAGAAGAAACGGATGTGGCTTGATCTTAGATGTTAACTATTTTCTAGATATATGCACATATCTATATCATTCTATTTTAAACTGCTCAGAACATATGCTGCATTTGATTTTAATTTGCTAAAGGTGATGCCTTTGCATTTGAAATACTCTGCATGATAAGAACAGATGTTGCTTTAATCTTAGTTGTTCTCTTATGCTATTTAACTTCCATCCATATGCCTAGGTAGGCTGTGATTGTTTGGGATGAACCTTACCTTGTTTCGTTTTAGGAAAAAGGCATGCTGACTCCCTCTTTTCCTACTCCTCCTCCTGGCTTCCTCCTCCACTCCTGATGGTCTCGCTGCCCTTTCTCCTGATTTTGGTGGCCTCCTACCTTCCTTGTTGTTCTTGATCACCTCCTGGAGCTTGATGACTTTTTGGTTTAGCTCCTAGGAACGATGCTATAAGCGGTGGTTATGGCAATGCTACTATGCTGGAGCTTCTTGGGCTGGTCCTAGTGATAATATGGTGCTGGTTTCCTCGATGGACTACTACTACTGCTGCTCTACTTTTCTGGTTGCCTTGCTCCTATATACACTGAGTCTCTCTGGACTCCTTTGGTGGAATTTTTCTGCCACCTCCTGCTGCCTCACTTCGCACGTGTTTCCCTCGGATGAATTATTGTGACTATTTCACTTATCTCTAGTTGCCCTCCTGGTTAAGAAATATTGGCCTTGATCAATATGTGTGAGCTGCTGCTGGATATCTCATTTGATGGCTTGTTTGATAAGTCAAAGAATTTGACTTTGGGCAAAATGTGTAAGCTGTTGGATAAGCTTTTGATGATTGGCTGCCCCATCTCAATATTGGTTTTGTAAAACATTTTCTTTTTAAAATAAAACTCATGAAGGCAAGTAGTGTAGGAAAAATAAAAAATATTTTTATTGCTTCTCATCTCTTTTCTCCTTATATACAAATATAGATTTGTCCGATAAGGGTTTTAGCCATATGGCCCTTGGACAATTTTGGAAAGCAAAAAAATATTTTATTAACTTATTTTGAAAAAATAAAAACTATTTAGGTTCCACCTCGGTATTATTTTGCCCCCGCGATTAATTTCGCAAGTTCAGGCGAAACTGTGCCGGTGGGACCATCTTTATTTCAAAACAAAGGTTTTCACAAAAGTTGCCTCCTACAGCAAAATGACATAACTCAACGATCTTAGACGAATATGTCTAAAGATCCAACGAGTGCTAATATTTTAAGGTCGCCTCACCCACCACTAGGGTTTAGTCAAGAATTGGAGATTAGGTGTAGATTCTTGTATAGGTAGAATTGCACATGATGTAATCTTATTATTTATTCTTGTACATCGAACAATTGTAATTGTACTATGTCATTATTTCTTCTTTGTATCATGTAATCAAATATTGTACACTCGTAAAGATATTGTTCAATTGAGTAAAATTTAAATTCTCCAATGTGTATATGTGCTTGTATGATATCTTTGTAATGAGTGACATGTATGAGATGTATGCGTAGTGCAATAACCCTACTAGTGTTAGCAACGTGGTATGACAGAATCGACACAACTCAGTAATGCGAGTTGTGTCTACATCTTCTCACATCACTCTCGACTAGGTTTTAATAGTTAAGGTTCTCGCATTGCATGACATGTTGCAACCACGAACAATTTTTTTATATCTTACTCAAATTCGTTAACTCAAACACTAATCAAACTTACACAAATCGAGATGTTACAGCTGTCATCTCCTTCTTTCATCCTAATTTGATGGTATCCACTACACAAGTCAATTTTAGAGAATATAACAGCACCACTCAATCTGTCGAGCATATCATCTAAGCGAGGAATGGGATGACGATACCGAATAGTGGTATTATTTATCACTCTATAGTCCACGCACATGCGCCAACTACCATCTTTCTTAGTAACGAAGATAACAATAACATTTCAAGGGCTTATGCTTTCATGTATGTACCCTTTGGAGAGAAGCTCTTGTACTTGTTTTTGAGTTCCTTTGTTTCCTCGGGATTGGTGCAGTACGGTGGTTGGTTTGGTAGTGTTGCACTCGGAATCAATCAACTTGATGCTCTATCCCGTGGATTGGTGGCAAACCAGCAGATATCTCCTCCTGAAACATGTCATTGAACTCTTGCAAAACACAAGAAATACCATTAGGAAGAGAAGTCAAGTCATTAGTCAAAAGCAAGGCATATTTGTACAAAAGTGCAAAGTGCACCAAATTGGGAACGTTGCTGAATTCTCTCATCTCTGGTTTGTGGCTAACATTACTAAATTCTTCTCTCCCTTATTTTTCTTTTTACTACTCAGATTTGGCTTGTGGTGCTCACCCAATGAAAGTGGAGTCTATTTTTTCTCTCACTCTTCCTCACTTTCAATATGCACCTCAACTTTCTGCATGGAAGATTTCACAGTCTGTTGTGGTGTAGGCGGCTTCAAGATGATCTCCTTATTGTTCCATCTGAATGTGTAGCGATTGGTACGTCCATCATGAATAGCGGAACGGTTGTATTACCATTGCTGTCCTAATAGAAAGTGGCATAATGATGTGGCACAACATCACAATCCATAGTGTTGAGTACTTCCCAATATTGAAATGTCACACGAACCATATAGTTCACCTTCACTTCCTCGTTGTTGCTCAACCATTGTACATGTTACGGACATGGATGCGGCCAATATTTCAAACCCAACTTATGGCACACTCCTGCCATCAATAATCAATTTGCACACCTTGCCATTATCAAGCATGGCCCAAGTCTAAAACAAATTGCGATGGCATCACTGAGAATTGTGGGCGTGCATACAATGGAGTATTTCTCAACACTAGGAAACTTATGCTCGCACTCATATTGGTCAATCTCATCAGTGTGCAAACTTGCTCTGTAGTAAGCAACACGTCATCACTAGTAGAAACATACCCATCATCTATAATAAGCATGGCTTTTGTATTCGGGCAATCCTTTTGAAAATGGCCTACTCCTTTGCACTTGTGGAAAGTCATATCACGTGAATGTCCCATCGACCCCATGTAACATCCCAATTTTCTGAAACCCAAAAATTAGGGCCAACAAAAACTTTTTGATAATAATGCTGATTAGAATACACCAAATTAAAACTTTCATTCCAAATCATGTTCCTGTTAAACTCTAAAGCAAGGCAACCAAATCCTTCCCCTCTGTTCTTGTTTCCTTAATCTCTGCTTTGCCGGAGCTCTGTCCGGCAAGGAGTTGTCTCCGTACGTGGCTACTCGTCTTGCTTCCCGCCACGAATACACCCTCAGCATCCCTTCCCTTTCTGTATAGCCAGTGCAACCTAAACCCACATTTGCCGCAAAGTGCCCACACGGTACTTCTGCGGAATTGAAACATATACTCATCTTGAATCTTTTCTGAATGACTTGAAATTCTACCGCCAACTTTGATATGACCTATCGTGAGTATGTGCTCATATATACTGCTTTCCGATATACGCACATATGCAAACCCTAATCCTCGCCACCCCCGGTTCCTTTCCTGACATCGAATCTCATGCATATATATATGCGTATACCAGTGGCATCATTGAAGCTCCAACTCACCGTGATATCGCAGGCCCGTTTCATCCACATACAAACCCTATATATGCTGAAATTCCAAGTGTATGTATACACATACACTTCACACCCTAATTTATACTTTCGGTAAAACCATAACAACCATGGTTATCTCTCCCCTTACCAAATGTCATCTAAATATTTTCTCACCTCTACCAAGTTACCATGCCGGGAGATAAATATCTGACCTGTTACATTTCTACCAAATAACCATTTGCCCAATTATCCGTTTAACCGTTTATCTTCTTACCATAGTCAAAACCCTATTTACCGTTCGCCATACTTACCCATCACTCGGACACGAGTGTTATGTCTATCCATGTGTATGTATATGAGTACATATCCTCCCCGGGACCTATGCCGCCTTTTCTCTCTTCTAGTAATGAGTTAAACCTAAATCTAACCCATAACTCTATACACCCTAGCTCTCAGCTCCATCTCAATTCGGGACCATACTTACTATAGGTCTCAAAGCCTCCTTGCTATCCCTCGTTCCACCACTCGGCTGAGCTACCAAATAATTCAGTAGAGACACTCCAAACATCTCTACCATTTCCCGGGTATACTTCATTGTTATGTTCGATTTCTGATTTCTCTTTCCCGGTTGCATCAACCAAACTCAGCACCCGGCCACGCCACCCTCTTGGTTTCAATGCCCAACCCCTCTTCTCTATTACTTGCCTACCCCTCCTATTACCAATAATGCTACCAGAGATGCCTCTACAGCAGTTGTACTAGCTCCAACCTCACTCCTTTACTTCACTCGATTTCTAACCGAGCTGCTGCCCACACTGCCACTCCATGTGTCGTGTTATTTTTCTTTCTCCTTAGCAGGCTATACCCTGGCCAGCTCCTCAACTCACTTAGCCTCAAAGTCAACTTTTCCCTGAGCAATACCAGCAGCACTCAACCACTCACTTCCCATCAACCTGAGCACGTCACCTTTTCTCTGCCCACAGCAAGCTGCATGCGCCCAGCTCCCTTGCAACAGCCGAGCAGCTCCTTCCTCACCCCATTTCTTTTCTCTGCACCAGCAGTACTACAGCAACAGCCAACCACTTCCTCCTCACCTACCTGAGCTGCTATCCACTAAAATCACCCAACCGAGCTGCTCAGGAGTTCCTTCTTCTACCTCCTGCTCTTCTTCCCCAACACGCCTCCCCTACCTTTCTCAAGCTGCCCGAGATACCTTTTCTCTTTTCTGCCCAGCAGCCTTGTCTCCTCAACAAGGCAGCCAAGCTCCAGCTCTTCACCATTCGAGCTCCACCCTAGAACTCCCCAAGCAAGTTGAGCAGTCCTCCTCCTCCCTCGCCCCTGCCTCTCCATTCTCCTCCATTGCTTCTCCCAGCCGAACTCTTCTGCTCCATGGCAGCCGAACTCCTAAGCTCCCAGCTGGAGCAAGCTCTCCCGAGCTGCAGCTAGAGCCAAGCTCCCTGCCACCATCTTTTCCCCTCCATTAGCAAGCTAGAAGCTGAGCTCCCCCACACCACTTCTTCTCCTCCAAACCGAGCTCCTCTGCCACCTTTTTCTTCGCGAGCACGCTTTACTCCAGCACCGTGCTCTCAGCTCTACAGAGGAGAACTCCCCGCCATTGAGCACTACTGAGCCGCCTACCCCGACCACTTCCCCAGGTCGCCGCTCCACTGCCACGAGCTCGAGCTCTACTGCCGCACTCAACAAAAACGCCGCCGCAGCAGCTTATGGCACTTGCCACTGCCACCTTGTCTCTGCCGTGGCAGCTGCTGGTTGCTGCCGTGCCACCCTTTTCCCTAACCGTGGCAGCTACCGCGCCCCTTTTCCCCTACCGCGGCAGCTCTCCGCTACTGCCGTTACTACCTCTCCTCCACCGCGCCCGCATTTTCGCACCGCGACAACACCTTTCCGCGCTGCGGCAGACCCTTCTCTACCGCGGCAGTACCGCGGCAGCCCCGCTGCCACTTGCCCCCGCCGTGGCAAAGCCCTGCCGCAGCTGCCTTGCCCTCTGCCTTACCCCTGCCGCAGTTTCCTTGCCTTGCCGCAGCTGCCTTTCCCCTTGCCGCAGCAGCCCAGCGGCAGTCTCTCCTCCCACTGTGGTAGCTGACTCCCCATCACGGCAAGCTATTCCCTACCGCGGCAAGCCTTTCCTCGTCGCGGCAGCACTGCGGCAGTATCGTGCCACGCCCCTGCCGCAGCTACAACGCCCCTGCCGCAGCTGCCACGCCCCTGCCGCAACTGCCATGCCCTACCGCAGCTGTTGCCTAGCCACTACCGTTGCTGCCTAACTCTTGCCGCGGCAGCTACCACTGCCAATTTGCCCTGCCGCGACAGCCCGTGGCAGCCATTGCCGCTGCCACACTCCTGCCACGGCAGCTAAAGGCTGCTGCCGTGCCACCATTTTCCCTACCGCGTCAGTACCGCGGCAACATTTTCTCCGCCGTGGCAGCCCTTCTCCTCCCACGGCAGCCCACGGACTGCCACGGCAAAGCCTCTGCCACTGTCGTGCCACCCTTCTCTGCCGCGACAGCCGTCGCACTTCGCCGCATCCACCGTTTTGGCCGCTCCATTGACTCCGTCCTTAATCATGTGTTCACCCCAAAAATTTAAAATCTATCTAATGACACAGATTTCATAATATTTGGAATTGCTTGAATTCTAGAGTTAGAGTCAACCCATTTGTGAGCATGTAATGTATATTCCTTTAGCATGGGTAAGCCTGGATAATTCCTTGTCGTAATAAAACTCATCATGCCATGTTAGTTTTAGTTTACATTTGTTTTCGAAACTTCTTACACCATGATAACAATAAGGGTTTTGAAAATCTAATGGTCCTGATCATGCAAATCCTAGTTTCCTAAATATGAAAACCCTTATCTCATGTGATGTTAATTCCATTGCAACATTTTGAAAAACCCTAGCATCCTCCTAAGAGCAATGCATGGTTCTAAATGTTGCGTGAGTGTATTTTGGTTTTTAAATGGTTCTTTCTCGCACCGTTGGTGACTCGCTATTTTCTCGACGTGTAGTTACGACGCGGCGGTACCTCACGCGCAGGATTCCCGATGTTGTCGTACCAAGTTTGCGACCGAGACTCGGCCGATAACGCCAGGCAAGCTCTCCACCATTGATCATGTTGAAATCCCAAGTTTATGAAATATTATGTTGTTTACGAAACATGCATGCTATGTTTTATAATTGTTATTTTACATAGCATAGCTATGCCGATGCTTAGAAAACTCTAGTCTGACCCTGAACTCCTTGTAGCCCTAAGGACTATGTATTCTGAAAAAAATTATCGGAAAGACTTAGGGTAGAGTATATACTTATATACATGCTTAGCCCTGCCGTAGTGAAATTAGGGTTTTAAAAAGGAAAAGTAATAACACCCCATATTTCATGTGGTGAACTTTTGAGAAACGGACCGTCGTGTCCAGAGGTGTATGAAGGTAGCATAGCCATGGGTTGGTATGTTTTACCGTAAATGGTTTTGTGAAACCGAGCTGAAAATGGAGAAGATTTTGATACGGGTCGGTAATGAAGGGTGAAAGCAGGGAGTTTGTTAAAGAGCGAGGTAAGGCCCGTCGTGGTTCTCGCTGCCCGTTTACGGGAGTGGTGTGGAGTCCCTCTCGGATCACCTAAGGACCGATCTTAAGTGCCGTTTGGCCAAGTCTTACCGTACGTCCACATGTCCTTTGTGGGAAGGACTTGACACAGTACCCGGTCTGAACTAGCATGAACCCGTGGGCAGTTAGTAGAGTGCGGATGGGGTAGTTTAACCCCTGTAGAGAACAAATACAGCAGTTTAGCGAGGCATTGTTCGCCACAAAGTTGGAACACCAACCTCCTTGCAAGCGATGATACTGACTCAAGCTAGGTTTGGGACATGTCCTTCTGGCGGGTTCATGGCTAGGTTCACACCGGCGAAGAGTCTCGTTGTACTAGCTCTGGTAGTATACTGGGCCCGGTATGCCCAGGGTGACCTACATCGTGTGGGTAAAGCCGTACCACCTCTGCAGAGGGTTAAAACTATTTGAATAGCCGTGTCCGCGGTCATGGACGAAGTTGGTCGGGCCACACTAAAGTAGACTGGCTTTCAAAGTCAAAAACACGGGTTATGGGTTTAAGGATGCGATCCGCCGTGTTCGCAGGGTGACTTGAGAATGCCCGTCGTGGCAGAATGAGTGAAGAAGGGATTTCCCCGTGGACTCGGGCAAACCCTAGAATCCCCGTAAGTACCGGGAGGACGATGTTTCCCTCCCCGAGGAACCGGGTGATTGCCGTTGGTATCCCTGTAAGTACGAGGTGAGCTGTGTCTCCCTGAGGAACTGGACATTTGCCGTGTTTTCGTTGGTATCCCCGTAAGTACGAGGTGAGCTGTGTCTCCCTGAGGAGCCGGGCGAATACCATGCTTTGCCATTGTAGCGGAAAGCACAGAGATGATCTCCCCGTTGTAGTGGGTAGAGTGATTCAAGCAGGTACCTTATCTCGCTGCGTCGAGATGTTTTGCTAAAATTGCTTTTATATCTATTTACATATATTTCAAATACAAACTTACTTTCCCGCACAATATGAAACCTAGGATAGAGCCAATTTCTTGATAATTCCCTTGCATGCATATATCAGTGATAAACTTCCTGGTGGAGTGCTTGCGAGTACATTCAATGTACTCACTTGGCTTGTTGATTTGGCCAGACTGCAGGATCGTCCGCTCGAAAGTAACAACGGTATCCTCGATAACTAGGGCGAACCCCCAGTCAGTTGCCTGTTGGGAACGGCATATTGATGGGCTCATCACCGCTCGATTTTCCGCTGCAAGATTTCTAGCCGTTGGGCTAAAGGTATAGTTTTTTCGATCTTGAAGATCGGATTATGTATTCTATTCTAATAAGTGCGTATATGATTTTGATACACAAGTTAACTTGTGGGTATCGGCTACTGATCCAGGGACCGGTACTGTAAACACAAGGGCTTATCCGGCCTTAAAACTGGGTACGCCACACCCCATAGAAGAGGTTGCGCTAGTGGCGGGTGCTGTTGGTTGGTGAGCCGGTGCTGGTGCAGTTTCCAGCTTCTTACTTCCTGAACTATGCATTGCTGAGTTGCTTCCGATGCAGTACTCTCACTTGGCTGACTTTTATTGTATGGCTGCCCCATGCTTGTAGAAAAACGTGAGTGGACAGCAAACCACGCATATTCAATAACTTGGCACTCAGCTTCACACGCTTGGTGCAACAACTCGATCATACCATTGTAGGGATGGTGATCGACAATATGCTTGATTGCATAATTCATACTAGCTAGAAATCTTGCCATTGTTTGTTCTTCATCTTCGCGTACATCCTCATGTATCATGATAGTCTACATCTCCTTATGATATTCATCAATTGACTTCAAATCTTATCGCAGCCCAGTCAACTTTTAAAATAGTGAACGCTTGTAGTGGTGAGATACAAAATGTGCACAAAAGTATTGCTTCGCCCCCTCCTGGAAGATCATGGTCATTCCCAAGGGTAGCTGTGCGTGCCATGGCTGGCACCTCAACATCTTGTTGCGCTGCGAGTTGGCATGCTTGTCGCTACCATCGTTCCTCATCCATGCTCCTCGTCTGTCTCATCATGTGGTGCGATGCGCCAAGCGAAAGGAGTTGCAGGTTGCCCGGGAGGTCCATGTACACTCACGCCATCAGCTCACGTACCCTCATGTGCACGGAGAGCCGCGAACATTGCCCCCATCTCCTGCAGCTGTGTGACCTCCTCTCCGTGAGAGTTCAAACCAGTCTGAACCTCCCTGAGTTCGTTGTGCACATGTCCATCTCCATCCTTGATCTCCTTCAGAAGTTCCACACATAGCACTTGGTACTCTATCCATGTATCCGATGCATCCAGGGGTACTTCAATCCTCCTTTTGTCCTGACATGGAAAAAAACTCACAAGCGGCAAGCGAGATAATATCCGAATTAGACAAACAAAACAACTCTCTACTCTTGCAACTCACAGTTCTGGAAAAAAGACAAGCTTACCATTCCGAAGTGAATTAGAGACAAGAAACTTACACTTATGGTAGTGAACAAACAAATACCAAGTGTATGAGAGTAACCGAGAGCAAAGAAGCATATGACATGGACTAAGGTGGAGCTTGATGGGAAATCCTATGAAATTTTGAACCTTGATTACCAAATTAAATCATAAACCACCAAACCACAATACCTAGTTATTGATCGCTAAATACGCGTGAAGAGTGGACAACAACACATGCACAATGATAATAGGACTATTGCAATCAAAAGAATGAGCTATAAAAAATTTAGAGTATCATCAAAGCTCGTATTACAACAGTTCAAGGAGAGACGCTAGCTATTGTTCAAATATGAAAGAAAAGGGTACAAGATTGCTCAATTATGTGTGCAAAATAGTGAAAACAAAAATTTATGATGCAGCCCCAAATAAGATAGCATTTGATATGATGAGAAAACTCGGCCACTTTTCTTATTTTTTTCTTCTCTTTTTCCTGTTTTTTATCTTTATTTTATTTTGGCCAACACAAACTTGCAAAATAGTGGGGAGCACAATAACTTGATGAAAAGCACAACTTGATGAAACAAAACTTATAGCGCACAACCTAAACAATGAATAGTCCCTCGAGCAAATCTATAGCTAGTCTCAATAGGTGAAAAATAAATCACAAAGATGGTGGAGCTCACTAACCTATAACTATCATGCAAACAACCAGATATAAGTGAAAAAAATTGCATGTAACAACGGGGGATGCACCACTGACACAAACGAGCAATTGAGATAATCGCAAGTGCGCGCAACAACAATGGTTCCAAATTTTTGTGGCTAATAATTTGTATTTTCTGATTTTTGATGACTCAAAAAGCAAGTATACAACACAAGCTTTCCAATGGATCAAGAAACACTCAATTCCGGCACCAAACACACATGAAATGACCAAATAGATTGGAACCAAAAAACAACAGCTAAAGTGACGCAAAAAAAAGCATGATCAAGAACTCGACATTATAGTGTAGCAAAGTGGACCTAACACGACGCATGAAAATTGCAGAAGTAAAACTACAACTAAACAGAAATATTTTTGTAAACTTTTTTAGTGTATAGGATAGAAAATAGACAAGTAAAACTATGGGTAAATAGCTCTCACTGAGTGACCGTGGAATCTGATACCACGGTGATACAAGATGGCCCGATCTTCTTGTTGAGGAACCATGCATAGACAATCTTGCTAGCTGAACACTTGCGCTAATGCATGAACTCTCAACTCTTTGGAAAACGCCCAAACATACTGATAGATGATCACCGTGAGACCACAAGCGGATGATCGCCAAGTCCCCAATTCAACTCAAGTCCTCACATGAACTCTAGAACTCAAGAGACAGGTAATATGTTGTTAAGCTTGTTTTAATTGTAAATTATGGTCTAAGGATAAAATACACATAGTATAGCAGTATATAAAGACTCTAGGACGCCCACCCTAGTATTAAGGTCGAAATCCGATCTATCTCTAACTTCCCTAAGTTACATGACTCTATTTGGAAAATAAAAAATACAACCACTAATTTTTGTGATGATTGCGGATAGACCAAAAGGAATATGTGGATGGGCATATAACCATTATAAAGTATTTGGAATTACCTTTCCAATGAGTACTTATTTGCTTGATTTGGAGTTCGTATGAAGAAATCATGGCTGTTTCAAATTTGGGCTTCCCACATGTCCGAACCGAGCCCAATTATTTCTATCTTCCGATTACTTGTCTATTTCTCCCTAAGTCCGAGTGGAATCATCTAACTAAGTTATTGGAAATCTTTGGATGGTCATGGGGGAGTTGGGATCCCACCAATACTTGACATACAAGTCCCCGCTCCTCAAGTGTATTCTTTAACCTTCGCTATTCGAATCAGGTTGTGCAGCCTTCACTTCTAAGGTCATAGCTTCTCTAGAGAGCTCCAAATCATGCATCGTTTGATCTTTTCAAAAGTAGACTAGATCTCTTGTTTTTCTTTCTTTTCAAGTGGCGCATTGTCCTCCCACACCTCCAGCTAGAACTCCACACGTTCTTGAATCAGCAAGCACTTGTGAACAGCAGCAACATCTCCTTCTAATTCTTGAGTTGAATGCCTAAGTATCATTAAGAAATTAGACTTAGTTAATATAAACTCTCATCAATAATATTGGCATATGCATTAAGAAGTGAATTCACTTGTTCGTTAAGTAACTTTGTTCTAGCTCTAGCTATTGGACCTTGTGACAGCTCTATGCGTATCTCCCTGTTGACATGTTCATTAGCGGCTGGTGAAGATGATGATGAGCTAGGGATATCATCATCAGAAATTTTCTTAACTTGCAACTGATGCCAAGTAGTCCACCTCTCGCACCTCTAGCCTAAACCGTGGAAGTGTCGATGAAGCCACTGGTGGCGCCCTGTGTCCTGTTCCGGCAAAGACAATTCCCACCGCCATCAAATGCCCCTATTTCTTTTCCTTATTATAAGTTGACACGCAATAGTCGTTACCTGTTCATCGAAAGTGAGGTGAGCTCACAGAAGATCGAGAACAAGGCTGGGATGATCAGATAAGGAAGAAGGCGGTGTGGAGAGGAGGAAAGTGTAGCATGGAGGAAGAAGGGAAGCGATATTAGATGGGGTAAAGTTTGGATGGAGTTTATATATGGAATGAGAGAGGGATGTGGATGGTTGGATTAGATAGCCAAGAGAGTTGACTAAAAGTTAAGCAAGTGTAATGCACGACCTCATACAATTTATCATCACTTGGGCCATGTTATAATGCAAGATAGAAAAAATATAGAAAAAGAAAAACATAGTAAAAAAATAAATCCATACGGAAATGTTGGAGTAAAAAATATCCCAAATATACGGTTTGAAACGTAAGAATTGGGCAATCACTGGAATCCAATAACACGGTCAAAACATAGTCAAAGACAGGACCCATCAATGCTCAATCCCACGTGTCATTGAAGTAATCTCTAAACACATCATAGTTGCTTAACTATTCTTTAGAAAAATATTCCATCTAATACAACTACGTGTGCATCTAACCAAGCAACAAGTAGTTGTTCTTATCCCCTAACATTATCTTCACCACCTCAGAAATCAGAACATCGTATTGCTCTCTCCGCCTCTTTGTCGCTCCTTCCTCACCGTGGTGAGCTCTCCAGCATCGCTCACCTATTGCTCCTCCACGCAACACGTCACCACCGACGTGTTCTACTCGTCATGGAGATTTCATTTTTGTGCTTGATTGAGCCTCTGCATGCCTCCCTCACCAACGATCTTCTAGAGCTTCTCTGCCTTCTCCCTCATTTCTTCCGGTGAGCAAGTCATGACGGGAGGGCGAGCGACTGACATGGAGGCTGTGGTGCCTCGGTCTTACACGATGAGACAAAAAATAAGGTCAGAATAGATGTTTAGGATCATGTAAAATTCCTGTAAAAGCGATGAAAACGATTTCCTATCTTCCACTTCTCCAGCTATCGTTCCTGCCGTTTCAACCGGCAAGATAGGAATTTTTCATGTGTGAACAATGTCCCGCAATTTTTCTACGCTTTTGATGTGAACCAAACGGGGCCTTGGTTTACAATTTACCATGCTATGATGCTGCGCCATTTGCCGGGTCCAGCGGCCCGAATCCGAGAGGACGACAGGCATCTTCCTTTGCACGACCTGACGTGCCCTGATCCAAAGGGGGAAGAACTGTCCCAATGAAAACAAGCCAAGGAGGAGCCACCTCAGACTGACCCGCACTTGTTCACCTATCAAATCTGCACCTGCAGCTGGGACAAAACAAACAGCCTAGACCCCACTGCCTCAACAAAATAGAGAACAAAATCGGCACCCCTAAATCCCTGATTAGTACACATCCGGCTACTTGTACAAATCTCCATGACAGATAGACCCCACTTTCGCCAAGTCATTACAAGCTATAGATGGCACGCAGGCCTCATCTACGTGTACATTCTCTGGGTCTACTCATCAGTGACAAAGACATTGTTTGTGCAAGGAGCACTTCACAGACTGTAAAACGGAAGCACAGCCGCGGGTGTTTGTGCTGGATATGCAGTCTAGCTGCGTAGTGCACATGGGCTATTTCTTTAGCTATAGATAACATTGGTTGCGCTTGTACTCTTATTGGCTACAATGCAATAGAAAATTGATAAGATGAACAGTACAAACATATTGCCGATGAAATTTCGGAATGTAGGTTCCAACAGTATGACACCGATTTTAGCAGTAAAACAAAAATGATGAAAAAGTACAGTGCTACTATAAATTAGGTTTTTCTTTGTTATTTGTGTTAGTAGCCCAAGTTGAGATGGCAATTCCCAAGTTTCCTCACAAATATACTATCTTAAATAAATTTGATCCTTCAGTTTAACGTAATTTTTGTTTGATGAGCTTGTCAGGTCATGTTTCGACATTTCATGATTAACTAATAATTTATATGCCATTAGGAACACATATAAGCAGACAAACGAAGAAAAAGCTCTATGAGCTAGGGGTCCTGGCCCATCCAAATAAGGCAGTATTGCAGCACAATGTACAGTATGATTTCACTGCACCAGGCTCTAGCTAAATATAAACTTAAAAGCAATAAGGGAAATTAGTAGTTAATAATTAAAATGCGTTGGAGTTGTAAATCCACCTGACCGTTCGTTTATTATGATAAAGGTGGGAAAAAAACAAAAGGTCAATTTTAAACAGGTGCCGGACTTTGTTTTTTCATTCTCCAAATGGGAACATTGATCTGTTTACCAGGCCAAGTATCATCCACAAACGTGGGAAATATCTTTTGAGCACATCCAAAAGCGATGCAACAGGCTAAATGGCCCATTGAACTGAAAGCTAGGTAGCACACACCGACGAAATACAATAATATTTCAGAATCTACAATGGGCTTCATTTCTAACATAAAGAAAAAACCTCCGTCATTTTTAAAATTGTCCAAAATCCACATGTACTATTTTTGACATAAAAAATAAGAAAAGTATTCTACCAAACGATTGGTAAACCGTCGATCTTACGGTACTCATGATCAGAAAGATTTGTTGAAGGGTAGGGAGCCCTTGGACTGCCGATCAAGCAGCACTGGCTCACAGAAGACAACCATTTTATATAGGTTTGGGCCTCCCTTAGTATAATAGCACTACATCTTATTGGTATATATTGAATATCGAGTAGAGTACAAGGATTTGTTAGTTTCTAGCCTAGATGGGATCTAAACCTAATCGGAAATCTCCACGGGCTGGTTTGTTGGAACTCGACTTCCTTGAGGCGACGGATTTTCTCGGGGATGTCAGGTGGCGGATTGAGGCTCTGGAGCAGCTAGGGCTCAATTTCTAAAGGCGTTTTTCTCTGACGTCCTCCTCTTTGTAGGGTCCTCAACTCCTTTTATAGGGGGTACTTCGTATCTGATATGAAGTTGTCTCCGATGAGGACTTGATCATTCTCAAACGTAGAGATAAACTTCCTAGTTTAAGGGGTATCTTGGTGTCCTAGGAGAGATCTTCTTATCTTCCAGAATCCTTCACGGATACGTTAGCTGCTCCGGATATCCAAGGTATTGTATATGGATACTACCTTGCATACTATACGAATATACTACTCATCATCAAGCCCCCCATCAGTACGTGAAATAAGGCCTCGACGATTCTAAGGAAAATCCACTTAGTCGAGAAAATCTCTGAGTAAGTGATCTCCGAGTAGTTAGCTATAGGATTCTTTGAGTAGGTTATGCAAGCACCCGGGATTGTGATGTCTTTTGGAGACTCTGCTCGAGATACTTACTGTGCTTGGGTAATTTACATGAACTCACGAGTTAGTCTTCACATCCAGGCGAGAATCCCAGGTACTGCTTTCTCATTTCATCTGGTCCATAGATCATGGACATACGTCTCACCGGTGGATATTCTGAAACCCGAACCGTCACGGCGGTAATTTCACGTGGTGGTGAAGAATCTTTTTCCTCTCTTTTCTCTGCAACTGTGCCGCTGACGTGGGCAAAGCACAGTGCGCTTGTTGGAGTCGTGTGCTTGTCAGATCCCTATTTTCCCGCGCATGTCGCCTTGCATGCGGGGAAATCAACTATGCACATTAAATGCTATAGAACAGAACAAGCGAAAAAAATGCTAATCCCAGTAAGGCTCAGAGCCATAAGAGACTCGGAACCCTTTGGGGTTTTGTAGGCTTGCCATTGTCTTCAACTTCTCGCGCACTCCATCCTTTGTCTTCCAAGAGCTCTTCATCTTCTTCCCTTTGTTTTCTCCCACTGATCATGGCCGAAACTCCAAGGATCTCTCCTTCTGTGGGTGATGGCTCTTGGGTGAAGTTGGAGCTGACCTCTGATCAGCTCGAGGGCTTAGAGGAACTCGCACTCATCCACTCGCAGCACGGGGTTGACTTTCGCCTTTTGGGGGATGAGAGAACCCCTTCGCCTGAGCCGGGATGGCTAGTGGTTTTCCTGGACTTCTTCCACTGCGGATTCTTCCTTCCTTCCTCCCGTTCCTGCTCGCCGCTCTCCAGTTCTACAAGGTCGAGCTCATCAACCTCAATCCAAAATCGTTTGTGATGATGAGCGTCTTCACACATTTGTGCGAAGCCTACCTCGGGACCCAGCCTCCCCTCGACCTCTTCAAATACTTCTACAATCTGAGGAGGGTTGGGAGCAAGGTAGTCAGCGGCTCAAGCTTCCAGCTCCGGGAAAGAAAATCTGGGGAGTACATTGATTTCTCTGGCAGAGCTCCTAGTCAGGGTGCCACAAGAAGTGGTGCTATTGCCGACCGCATTCTACCGGAGGTATCAGTTTCTAGGGCACCGCGCCAGTCCAGACCGTGACGTGGTCGGAGGAGGTGGAGCTAAACCCCGCCTCTGTCTACTGGTCGATGAGAGCACGGATCTCAAGGTCCATGGTTTGACGGCGTGGGACGTTGCTGAGGACTTCATCAGGCGTGGCTGGTGCAGCTTGACCCCTCATCCGGGTAGCCTCCTCAGATTCCATTGGTAAGTCAGTCGGTCTTTTACTCAACAGTTGTGGCTGTCTCTTGTCTGACTCTGACTAGGTGCGTGGATGCCATCGTGGATGCCATCGTCTCAGCTGAGAAGACTCCAACCGAGACGGAAATTGTTGCTACTAGGGCCGCCCCTTCCGAGAAGAAGGTGGCAAGCTCTGCTAGGAGGAGACTCCCTTGTCGCCTGAAGAGGATGAGGTAGTTCTTTTTCCCCTCATATTTGTTCTTCCCGAGTTTGGGAGATGTGCTCTAAGCCCGTACCCGTAGGGACTCGAGCCCTCCGACTGCGGTAGATCCCTCGCTGGAGGAAGATCTTACCGCCCCGAGTACTGGCCCAAGTATCGCCTTGATGCTGAAGCGGGTATCAGCTCGGGTGACGGTCCAGCCCATGGCCAAAGACACTGCTCCCCCGCCGGCGAAGGTGGCACGGACTTCTCCTTAGGAGGAGTTCTTGCTAGCACTCCACCTGTTGGTCGAGGGGATCCTCACTGGTGAAGTTGATCCGATGTTGCTCATCGGGCCTCTCATGGAGGTGATTACTCAGGACGCTCCTTCTTTCTGGATTTTACACTTCTGACTTGGTTGCTTTTCCTCACAGGGCACGCCCAGGTGGAATTCCGCCAACGCAGGGGTTTGGTAGCTGAGGGAGCTGATGGACCAGTCAGAGGTGAGGTAATCGAAGCTAGAGTCTGAGAAGTTGTCGCTCCAGTACAAGGTGGCCCGCCTATCTAGCGGGCTGAAGGAGTCGGAAGGGGGCCTCTCCCGAGAGAGGGCGCGAGCCTCTTTCCTCGAGAGAGAGCTCTTTCCTCGAGAGGATTGCCTGATGAACCTTATCGAACACGTTGGTACTTATAATTCTTGAAGACTCCCGCACTTCGTACTTTTAGCTTCCTTCCTTGTTTCGAGTCATGAATTGTTGCTTCAAGTCAGGGAACTCGGTCGGCCAGGCCTTAGGTTTAGTCAGCTGGGATTCTCAGTGGCTCCCCGACACCTGTAAACATGATAAGGGGTTTTCCTCACGTCCTTCGAGACCATGGCACAGAATTCTTTCCTCTTTACAAGGAAGTGTGAGTACCCTTGCAATGGACCATACAGACTTATGTCGTTTTGCTCCGATAACGTGTCACCATTTATTTGGGATGTCTTCTGTTCAAAACTAGTTGGGGAGTTTGCTGAGTTTGATCTGTCGGGGGATCCCACCGACGTACAACGTCTGTACTTTCTTCTCTTCCCTTGCTCTGAGTCAGGGAACGTTGCTTGGAACCGGGGATTTCAGTCGGTCGGACCTTAAGTCTAGTCGAGTGGGGGCTCCGTGGCTCCCCGACACCCGTAGCACGGAGCCCTTTTCTCGTTGCGAAGGTCGAGTCATTGGTACACGCATTGTACATCAATGTTAGCTTCCTAATGTCACGTACTCATTCAACCCCAACTGGTTATTCAAGAAGGAATCTCGGATAGGCAGTCTAAAAAAAAGAAAAAAATTACATCTAAAGTTACGAATTAGAAAAATGTTATAGACGTGTCCTCCCGCCAAAGTGGTCATGTTTTGTTCCGAGTGCTCCCAACCGCCGGAAGCGTGTTGGGGAGTGTGTGTTGGGCAAAGGTGCACGGAGCGTCTTATCGCCGATGTGCCCGATAGAAGGGTTGCTTAGCTTGATGACTAGAGGTAGGAGTTGGGTACAACCGGGGTGACTCTGAGACTCGGAGGACACACTGGTGTGAACTTACTCTTAGTACTTACAGGTAAAACTTCTAGGGTTGATTGATGTTCCAGGTTTCGTGAGGACTCGTCCATCTTCCATTGTCAGTTTGAACAAACCTGGTCAGGAGGCGTCGACCACTCTGTAGGGACCTTCCCACTTAGGAGATAGCTTGTTGCTGTTGCTGTGGTTCTGAATGAGTAAAAGAACCAAGTCTCCTACCTGCAGGGTCCTTCCTCGTATGTGTCGTTCGTAATAGCGTTGGAGATCTTGCAGGTATTTGGCTGACCACATCAACGCTTGAGTCTGCTTCTCCTCTATGTTATTGAGGTCATCTTCTCATCGAAGGGTTTCTTCCTTGTTGGCGTATAGCTCGACTCGGGGTGACTTGAGCCTTAGTTCGCAGGGGAGCATGGCTTCAGCCCTGTAAACTAAGAAAAATGGCATCTCGTTAGTGGCACGGTTTGCGGTGGTCCGAAGTGCCCATAGGACTGATGGTAGCTCTCAGACCCATGCTTTTGCGTGAGCTGATAAGCAATCGAAGACGCAAGTTTTCATTCCTTGGAGGATGAGGCTATTGGTGCACTCGACTTGTCTGTTGCTCTATGTATGGGCTATAAAGGCATAACAAATCTTGGTGTCGACCTCCTCACAGTACTCGATGAAGTCCGTGCTAGAAAACTGAGTGCCCTTGTCGGTAATGATCCTACTTGGAACACCAAATCTTGTGACAACATTCCTCATTATGAACTTTTTGGCTACTTCCGATGTGATCTTTGCAATTGGTTCTGCTTCGATCTCTTAGTGAAGATATCAATTGTCACAAAGAGGAACTTGTAGCCCCTGAGCGAGACTGGGAAGGGCCCGAGGATGTCCAGGCCCCATGTCGTATAGGGCCATGACAAGGGAATCATTTCTAATGCTTGGGCTGGTTGATGAACACGTCTGCTGTGAAATTGGCACTGACAACATTGCTTCACCTATTCTCTCGTGTCACAGAGAGCTGTCGGTAAATAGAATCCTTATCTAAAGGCCTTTTCGACCATAGTTCAGAAAGATGCATGTGCCCCGCACACCCCTCCATGGATCTCATCGAGTAGTTCTTTACCCTGCGTCCGAGTGATGCACCTCATTAGCACTCCGTGAGCTCCTTGACGATAGAGGTCTCCATCTACCAGGGAGTACATTCTGGCACATCGGGAAATCTGCTCAGGTAATGCATCATCCTCAGGTACTTTTTGATTGTGAAGGTACATGTGGATAGGTTCTATCCACAAATCTTTAGATCGAAGGGAGCAACGAGTCGACCCGTGATCCCCCTTGGAGCGTTAATACCTGGTGATGTCTTTCAATGGTTTGTCGGGCTCTTGGTCCACGATTCTTTCGGCCATAACTCCATCAGATTTTTCATTCGTGGGAGCTATGGACGGCATCGAGAGCCTTTCTAGAAAGGTCCCAGATGGGCATGGAGAGCGTGAGGATGCCAGACAGGCAAGACTATCGGCTCGGCAATTATCCTTGCTGGGGATATACCGTATTTCGAGTCCGACAAACTTCTTCTCCAGCTTCCTCACCTCCGCTAGATAAGCTGCCATGGTTTGGTCACCAGCTATGAGTCCCCACTCACTAGTAGGCGGTGGATACCAAGAACAGAAGTAACTCAGAGACCGGCTAGTAAACCCTCATAATCGGCTACGTTATTTGTGGCCAGGAAGTCGATCTGCAATATGTATTGTAGGCATTCTCCAGTTGGTGGTGTCAGAATTATCTCAGCCCCCCCGTGCCTTCGAGAGTTAATGAACCATTGTCCATATTTCCATATTCTCGGCAGGTGAACTGCTAGGGCGGTTGGGCTTGGACCATTCGGTGAGAAAGTCAGTGAGTACTTGAGATTTGATCACTGTACGAGGAACGAAGTGAATGTTAAACTCTCCTAGCTCAACTACCCACTTGGCAATTCGTCCTATGGCGTCTCTGTTGTGAAGAAGCTCTCCGAGTGGATATGTGGATGGAACTGTGATTTTGTGAGCTTGAAAGTAATGCTGTAGCTTGCGGGAGACTATTAATACCGTGTATAAAAGTTTTTGCATTTGAGGGTAGCGTTCCTTGGGTCCATGGAGGACTTCACTGATGTAGTATATTGGTCTCTGTATCCTCTCATGTTGCCCTGGAGCCTCACGTTCCACCACTAATATGCTGCTTACCGCTTGTGGTTCGGCCGCTATGTAGAGCAGCAATTCTTCCTCTAGGTTGGGAGCGACCAGCACAGGGGGGTTGTGAAGTACTTTTTGAGATCTTGAAATGTCTTTTCTGATTCTTCCTTCCACTTGAAGCAGTCATGCTGTCATAAGTGCTTGAAGAAGGGTGTCCTTGGTCTCTGAGTCGAGATATGAATCGACTCATTGCTGCCATGCAACCCGTGAGCCTTTGGACATCTCGTATAGACGTTGGAGATTTCATCTCGCTGATAGCTCGTATCTTATCGGGGTTCACTTCGATTCCTCGATGGAAGACCAAGAGTCTGAGTAGCTTTCTGGTGTCGACCCCAAAGGCACATTTTTTGGGTTCATCATGATCCAGTTCCTTCGCAGGTTTGTGAAGGTCTCAAGGAGGTCTGAGAGTAGGTCTTTTTTTTACGACAAAGTCATCAACATAAACTTCGATGTTACGACCGATTTGGCTGTGGAGGGCCAGCTACATACCTTGTTGCTATGTTTCACCGACGTTTTTTAATCCAAAGGGCATTTTCGAGTAGCAAAATACACCAAAAGGAGTTACAAAGGAAGTGTTTTCCTCATCTTCTTGACACATGCTTATCTAGTGATAACCGGAATAGGCATTGAGAAGGCTTATATAGTCACATCTGAACATGGAGTCTACTATCTAATCTATTCTATGTAAAGGAAAAACGTCTTTAAGGCAAGCCTTATTAAGGTATATGAAGTCTATGCACATTCGCCATTTTCTGTTAGCCTTCTTGACCATGACAGGGTTGGCTAACCATTCTGGATGCTCGACTTCCCGGATGAATCCACTTTGATGGCTTCCTTCCAGTCAGAAGCAAACCATCAGAGTTTCTGTTTGACAGGCTTGGTGTCAAGGCGAACTACCAGCTTGTGCTCGATCACCTCCCTGGGGATTTCACGCATTTCGAATGGTTGCCATGCGAAAACATCCGAGTTGGGCGGAGGACGGTGGTGAGCTCAAGTTCCTATTTTGAACTCAGGTTGGAGCCGATCTGAACTGTTTTGGATGGCTCTACTGGGTCTAATGGAATAGCCTTTACCTCGCCATGGGTATTTATGGTTGCCTTAGGTTTGGAGTGTTTTTTCTCTTCTCCCCCTGGTCCAGTCTACGCTTATCGCAAAAAGTCTGTTCTTGGCGCATCCTTTAACCTTGAAGACCCCGTTTGGCCTCAGGATCTTCACACACTAATAGGCATAGTGCGCGGCTATCATGAACTTGGCGAGGGCTGGTCGTCCTAAGATAGCGTTGTAGGCTGTCTCAAAATCGACTATATCAAACAGGACTTTTTCCGTTTGGAAATTTTCTTGTTTCCCGAAGGTCACAGGGAGGGTGACCTAACCGATCGAGTGGCCGAGGATGCGGGCACGATGCCACAGAAGGCATGAGTCACCGACTTGATGGCAGAGCATAGAATTTGCATTGCGTCGAGGGCGCTTGTTGGGATCCAAAATTCATAACAGAGAATCTTAAGTGAACTCACCTGCTAAGTCAAAACGTCAACCCTGACCTCAACCCTTGGGTATCAATTCCAAGAGGAGTGGAGTGATATGGCTTCGAATAGCCCGAAACGTCAACCTCAAACTTGCTCTGGCAAACTAATGGACATATTAAGTAAGTTGATATGGTCTCCTCCCTCTTTCTTCACTGAGCCGGAACATCTATCGCAAACTCAACCCGGCAAACTAATGCTCAGCTGGAGTAGGATGATATAGCTCTCAGACTCCTAGTGGAAGAGTCACTTCACAGGGGTGATTAAACCTAACAATTTTATGATATAGACTCTGAAACCCTACCTGCACCATGTGCTTCAATAACATACACGCAAGGCACACGAGGCAGGTGGGAACAAACAAGTATCACAACAACAACTCTACGACTAAAACTACAATAATACTAGTTGTTCTTAAAACTTAACAATATAATTTACATAAAGAGTTCATTTTACAGCAAAAGGTTTAATATGGCTAAGACGCCGAAAAGTAGGGCCAAAAGATAGCAGCAAAACAAACCAAGCTGCCGGACTCTGGGCAGGACCACTGCCTGGGATTCTCAGTGACTAGTCGTCGTGGGCGTCGATCTCTATATAGAAACTATCCGTTGAGAGGATGATTTCCTCTGCACAAAATTATCAATAATTGCAAGGTGAGTACAAAAATTGTACTCCGAAAGACTTACAAGGGAAAATAGTAATAGATGGAACAGGTATCAATAAATGGGTAATTGTGCACTATTTTGCGGAAAGCTGATTATTCTTTCGACAATATTATTTAAGTACGATGAAATTTGACTACTAGATTACTTTTTAAAGGAGATGAGTCGAATCTTCATGATGAACTCTGTTGCAGACCACCGTACACTTAAATCCTTGATTCTTCCTCAACCACCAGGGAGGAAGCAATCACTAACTCTTCAACCTTAGAGTTGGCATGTTTTAAAGTAATGTTGTAGTTGTCTAATTCGATGGGGATACTTACCAAGCTGTCCATAACTGCGGACACGGCTATTTGAATAGTTCAAACCCTGCAGGGGTGTACATCTTTACCTACATATATCGATCGACTCTTAATGCTAGGCCGAGACACACTTCACGAGGTGTGTTAGCAAAGTGTGATCGAACATGACCTTTACAATGTTTTTGACTTAAGTATGAGCCACCCTAATGGGCTAATCCATGTACACCAGTCCAGCTAGTACCCCGACACGGTCCCAAAAATCGTAGCAGGTGATACATCCCCGGTCCCGGACCATGTGTAACCCTTACACCTATATTGAGGCATCACATCACATCATTTTTTACACACCCGGCAAATGGAAACGGTGAACTATGCAGCTCATAGCTTAAGTCTAGACAAATTATTCAGTCGTAGATGGCCCATTATACCATTCGTGTAGAAGTACGTAAATCTTGGTTCAAAAGGACACCGGGAACCAGTCCTTGTGGGAAAAATGAGACAACCCACCATGCTCCCAGCTATGGCCTCTCGTCTAAGCTCGATAATGATTAATCAAGTTCATTAGTTACTTCCCGGTGAACACCCACCTACCATTTAACCCATCCATGATGTGTTGGTTTGTCTGCCAGCCAAGGAATTATGACTTTTACATGTCTAAGCATGTCTAAGCATGATTAACATCATAATAAATGTAGAGGTGTTGACTACATTACTCTAATTAGGTTGGGTGTGGTGGTGTTGATTGGGCGACAAAGTAAGTTCATGCAAAGAATAAGACTAGTACTTAACAGAAAGTATAATTTGAACGCATGCGATAACGGATTTGAAAACAAATAATACTTTGCAAGTATTAGGATGTTTGCAATATGTTCAAAGGGGTTGCTTGCCTTGTGGCTCGACAATTAAGTCTTGCTCTTGCTCAGGATTATACGCTTCGGAATCTTCCGGCTCTATCGTGAAGAACGAAAACACCGGAAAAGAGGTGCAATAATAAATATCAAAATGAAAAACATCGACATGATATAAAATGCATGTCATGGCATAGAGGAATCAAACTAAAGATTCATGTAAGTGGAATCAATTTAATTAGAATCCGGATGCTCGAGATATCGTGATCCGAAGATCTCCACCTAATCGGGAAACCCTAATTTGAGTTTTTAGCCATCTATATTTTTTCTAGCATGCAAACATGTATAAAAATGACATATTTAGGTAGATCTCATTTTTTGAACATTTTGATATATTATTTGTATTTTTTGATTAAAAATGGATTTAGTATGATTTTTTAAGATTTAATCAATTTAATACCTTTTTGTATTTTTCTCAGTAAATAAAAATAAGATTAAATAATTCAAAATAGCAACGAGTGGGCCCTCTGGTCAACTTTGGTCAAAGTTGTCCAAGTCTATGACAGGTGGGGCCCACTATCATAGGTTTCCTTTTCTTTTATTCTTTTTATTCTAAATCTATCGTGCGGGTCCCACATGTCATACACAGTATTGAATTTAATTTAAATTTGAGCATTTCTTGCAGTCATTAGTATGTCGGATTAGCATTTAATGCATCTAAAACAATTAATTATTCACATTAATTATGCCCTAACGACATTTTTAAGGGCTAATTAATGCCCTAATTATGTGGTCGGGACCCAACCGTGCGGCTCGGTCCAACTAGATGTATGCCACCGGTGGCGGCGGGTTAGGGGGAGTGGCAGCGAGGCGAAGCAACGGCGGGGGCTTACCCGAGCGGCGAAGCAGTGAGGCAGCGTGGGGAACTTGCGCGGGTCGTGGAGGCGGCGGAGTGGTGCTGGAGCTCAGGGGCGGCAGGTCCAGGCCGCTCGGGTGGCGGCGCTTCGGGCAGCGGGGTGCTCGGGCTCGGGTTGCGGCGAGGCGGACGGGCGACGATGGGGAGGCTCCGGTGATGGCTCGGTTTGGACGGTAGTAGGGTGGGCATGGGCGGAGGGGCAAGCTCGACGGTGAGGGGGTTTTGGGGCGCAGCCACAAGGCGAGCAGCGGCGGCGAGGGCGACGGGCTTCGGGCGGTGGAAGAAAGAGAGAGCCGAGAGAGAGCGCGGGGAGGAGAGGAGCTCGATCTTGGGGGGTTAAGGAGGGAGGGAGGGACGGCACACAAGGCAGAAGCAGGAGGTGGCTCGGGGAGGTGGTCGCGCACACGACACACGTCGGCGGCGACTAGCTGCATGAGCAGCTTAGTGACGGCGGCGGATAATTGCAAGGGTGGCGGGAGGTAGGGGATAAGGATGAGGGGTTAGCGGGTTGGGTGGGCTGGCCGAAATGGGCCAAGGCGAGGTAGATGGGCCGGGGAAAAGGAGGAGGCCTAGGCGGCGGAAGAGAAAGGCTAGGCCGTTGTGGCGTACCCAGTTTTTAAGCCGGATACTTCCCTGTGTTTCCTGTACTGGTCTCATGATCAGTAGCCAGTACACACAGAACTTGATAGCATAGTCATACAATACCGAATTCTTTTATTACACAATAGCCATTATGGCTTTAGTTCATACAAACGGGGCTATTGGTCGAATAGAAACAGCAGCGGAAATAGAAAGTGCGGTAGATAGCCCATCAATATGCCTACCCGACAGGCAACTGACTGGGGAAAACGCCCTAGCCCTCGTAGTCACTGTCTTCTTCGTCGGAGATGAACTCTTCTTCATCTAGCCATATCAACAAGCCAATTGAGTACATTGATTGTACTCGCAAGCTATTCCCACAGGTGAAATATACGGCAGTATAGCATGCATGGTATATGTCAAAGGAACAGCTCTACCCTAAGTTGCTTGTTGTGCGGAAAAGTAAGTTTTTAATTTAAATAGTAGATTTCAAGGCAGTTTTGTAAATCAGGGCAATTCAAAGTAACAAAACTTCACATGAGGTAGACCTGGCTACCTCCTTTTATCACTTCTGATAGCTCAGTCCATACTACCCCGGGCAGTATGACTAGCCTCATCATTTCATTGCTCAACTCATGCTATCCCGGATAGTACAGCTGGCCTCCTCAACTCAGTGCTCAGCCCGTGCTATCCCGGATAGCTCGGCTGCCTCCATTTATCTCAATGCTCAGCCCGTACTGTCCCGGACAGTACGGCTAGTCTCCTTCTCCTGCAATTCCTTGCTACCAGCCGTGTAGCGTAAATTACACCCTGTGGACACATCATGCCCACGTCCTTACTCCTTTTCCCAAGCTTTTGCAAACAAAACTTAGTCTAACCAGTGTGTGGCCTTGCCAGTTCATGTCCATGACCGAGGACGCGGCTATTCGAATAGTTTTTAACACTCTGCAGAGGTTGTACAGCTTTACCCACAAGATGTAAGTCCCCCTTGTTGCTGAGCGCTAACAGATACACTTCATGAGGTGTATCGGCAGGGCTATTACGACAAGGCCTTCGCCCGCTTCCATACTAGAGCTGGACCCGCTAGGTGGTTGACCCAACTTTCGCGTCCCGGACCCCGAAAATGGGACTCCCCACCTTTGTGTCGTATCAACACCCAAACGCCCAGTGGTGGGGGGTCTCTAGGACTTTTAACCACCTAGCACATGCTTCCTACTCCCCACGGATCCATACCCTATTACTTGCCAGGGTACCGAGCCAAGTCCTTCCCATAAAGGACGTGTGGACGTACGGTGAGGGATCTGGTTTAGCAGCACTTAGGTTCGGTCCTTAACTGATTCGAGCAAGACTTCATTCCTCGACCCATGTTCGTCCCAGACGACCATGCCACCATCAGGTACTCTACACCCCCGAGCTACCCTTAGCATTCTCACCCGAATCAAAATCACCTCCAGTTTTATTTGGGTTTTGACAAACATTTCTTTCAAATGCCATTGCGGATAACACCTGCTATCCAAGGGTTTTATTTCCCATGTCCCAAAGGAATTCGTGGTGTCCGAACAAAAATTTAGTTTTTGACTACAGCAGGTCTAAGCATGGCTAAAGCCTATAATCTTAATACTTTTATCGGTCGTAGGACCACCGACTAATATTCCTAGGGTTACAAAGAATCGGGTATTCAGACCTAAGTCTTATGCATCTATAGGGTATATCTAGGTCTACATAAAATACCATTGATATCCACATAGCATGCAAGTTTCGCAAACAAAATAATTAAATTTCACACATATGGGATTCAACATGATCAAAGTGGAAATGCTTGCCTGGTAGTTCTTGTTCCTGTTCCGGATGTGGGGGTGATTCCGGATCTTCCTGGCGTACGTACTTCCTTCCGTCAACTACACGTCGGAATATCGGCGAATAAGAAGCAAAAAGAGCAACTTCAATAAATCCAAACAACATGCATGTTCAGAAGGGATGATGTTATTAAGGTGATGTGTTACAGGTTTTGGTCGGGTTAGGGTTAGGGTTTTCGAAAAGACTAGGCACACTTTGACGGGGAATAGGGTGAGTATATAAGGGCTTAACTTAGTGGTAGGGTTCTGAGATTTTAGGGTTTAAGTCCATGAGCACAAGGAATGCCCTAGACATTGGGTATATGCGTATATGTCGCATAAAATGATGGTGTTTTAGGTCATAGAACTTCATGCTATCAAGGCTGCCCCTTCTAAATTCCTTGCCCTATTGGTCTGTTGAGCCTTTGGCCCTTGGGTATACTGGTAGAGTGGTAGGAATGCGTTAGTTGCCCTAGGAACCACACATCTAGTGCATATATTACTTTAAAAGAAAAAGGAAAGAAATACCCAAATTTTAACTCCTATTGTTTGTATTTCAAAAGTCTTCAAAATTCAGAAATTCTTTGAACACAAAAGTTTGGATTTGCCACCAGGATTCCAGAACCAAAAAAATAATTTCAAGAACCGGCCGGAAACACCTTGAACAAGTCGAACCGGTGGTGTCCGGTTCTGGACATTGGGTTTAATCGTGGTAAATGCGCTTCCGACCAGGTGGAATGCATATTCAATGTGCTGGTGGTGGAACCGAGTGTGTGCGCATTTAGCATGTCGGAGGCGGGACTGGTTTTGGACCACTTAATTGTGCTTTCAAGAGCCAGAGATGGCGGTTTGGTTTGGCGCCACGGCTTAACCTCCTGCGGTCCTTACCCGGAGACCTGGCCCACGTGTCAGGGTGTGGGTGAACCACCGGCCTCCTGTGCTTTTATCCGAGCTGGGTGGTCCGAGTGCTTCAAGTAGCCGGTTGACGTCGGCGGCACTGGAGTCTCGGCTGGTGCTCGGGTGGCTCAGAGTGCCTTCGGACGGGCTGGCGGAGGATTGGCTCGGTGAGGTGGAGCACGGGCGGTTTGAGAAGGGTGAAATGGAGATCGGTTTGGAGTAGAGGAATCGGAGAACAGGGATCTGGCTGATCGGATTGCTGGCGGTGGAGCTAGCTGGATGTGAGTCGTGGCGAGGAACGATGGCAGTGGAAAGAGAGAGGATGGCTATTGGCTACCTCGAGAGGAATGGTGGGAAGTTTGGTGAGGGAAGCAAGGCTCGGAGCTGCTCCTTTTATAGTCGGAGGCGATGGTCCCGGGGTGGTCGCCGCTGTGCCACCTCGTGTCCACGATTGGATGGCTCGGGAGGATTTATGGTGAGGCTGGGCTGGTGAGGATGCGAGGACAGGCCAGGATTCGCGCGCTGTAGCTCAACGGCGAGCGGTGCGGGACAAGTCGACGGCCGACGCGGCTTTGCCGCTGTTCCTCTGCAAGCCCGGTGATGGGACATGGCCGGAGGATTCCGGAGGCTCGGCAGGTCGATGCAAAACTCAAGGGAGGTTGGGGAAGGTCGTGGCGCCTGGTGGTTAGCTGAGCGGTGCTGAGACAGCGAGCGGCACGGTAGCTATCAACGGGCGGCGCGGTTGGAGCTGCTCATGCATATTGCAGCATGGCCAGAGTGCGCTGTGCGCGAACCGAGGTGGCATGAGGGTGTCATCGGATGTCCCAGGGTGGCATGCCACGCACAACCTTGTCATAGTGTTTTCTGGGTACGTGTTCGGGGGCTCTGCAAAATTAGGCACCGAATGGTACCCTATGCAGTGCAAGCCATAAATGCCAAGGTCGGGATGGTTTGGAAATTTTACTAGGGAGGATGGGACGGGTGCTGCCAGTGGAAGTTTAAGGCTGTGGGTATGTTGGGGATATTGAGAAGGAGCTCCACAGGTCTCTGGGCAGGGTTTGGCTGTAGGTTCCCCTTGATTTCATGCGAAAGAGTTATTTTGATCCAGGTATTCGATGCTGGCCGATTGAAATTTTTGAGCTGAACGTGCACATGCTTTTGCATGATCATAATCCTAGACAAGTGAGGATCATTGCGAGATTTTATTAGAATTTTTGGAACTTTATTTCTAGGGGTTGTAGTTCAATGCTCCTTTTTGCCCTAGGGTTTATTATTTTCATATTTGGATATTTTTGAACTGAACATGTCCATTTTATTTTATATTTGAGTTTAAGGTATCATTAGGGTGTTCCAAAAATTTTCTCAAAATTTTTGGAAAGGCCGAAGGTCGCTAGGTTTTGCAATTAGGGTTTTGGAAATATTGGGATTTAAATAGGAATAAAAGGGTTGGGGCTGGAACTAGGGTTCCGGTGTGCGGCAAGGTGTCGTGAGGGCATGGGAACTCTCAGGAACTCACCTGCCTTGGCCTGGGACTACTCGGTTGTAGGGTGCGGTGGGTGCTTCGGCGTATACGGTGCATGTGTTGCTTTGAGTTATTTTTGTATTAGGGTTTTAGTTTAAGAGGGTGCGTGTGTGGTGGAATTAGGGGTAATGAGTGCATTGTTGGAAATATGCCCTAGAGGCAATAATAAAGTTGTTATTATTCTATTTTCATGTTCATGATTAAGTTTATATTCTATGCTAGAATTGCATTGGTTCTTGGATATGAGATTCAGAGGAAAACCTAATTGCATGTGTGGAATAATAAACACCATTCAGATCCCTAGTCAGGCCTCTGAACTAGGTCATGTATTGTTGATGGTCTTGTTTTCCTGATCATGGGCATTGTTAATGTAACAAGGATGCCGGCAATAATGGGAACACATTGTTAGGGTAACAATGGTGTTGGATAGACCCCCTTATGAGATACTGCGAGATCACTTCGTCAATATGTTGTCAGTATCTTCTCATTATGTGTTAACGTTTACTTGCATCCTTAGACCATGAGAATATCGTAGACCCGGATACCGGATGGTTGCTTTGGGGTCATCAAACGTTACTCCGAAACTGGGTAATTATAAAGGTGACTTTCAGGTACACCAGAAAGTATATCGTGGTTCAAGATATGTCAAGACTGGGATTTGCCCATCCGGCGATGGGCGAGTTGATCACAGGGATACCATAACAGTCTCGCCTCGGGTTGTGTAATGTATCGTGAGGCAAAAGGATGATATGCGGTATACGAGGTTCGCTCGATAAAGATCTTCGATGATATGTGGGAGTCGTTATGGGTGTCCAGATCCCGCTGACGATTATTGACCGGAAGGTGTTCCGGACATGTCCACATATACTCGAACCTATAGGGTCACACGCTTAACATTTTAGAGACATTTAGGAATGCTACGATTTATGGAGAACGAGAGAGAAGGGTTCCGAAAGTGTTTCGGATGATCTAGAAAGTGTTCCGGGAGGTCCCGGATGGTTCCGGTGATGTCCGAAAGTGTTCCGAAAAGTATCAGAAGGTTCTGGAAGGTTCTAAAACGTACCAGAAGGTTCTAGAAGTTCTAGAAGGTTCTAGAAGTTCTAGAAGGTTCTAGAATTTCTAGAAGGTTCTAGAAGTTCTAGAAGTTCTAGAAGGTTCTAGAAATTCTAGAAGGTTCTAGAGGGTTCTAGTGGAGTTGGACTCCAACTCCATCAGGGAGTTCCTGCTGGAGTAAAACTCCACCTTCCCAGGGAGAGCTGCCCCACCCCTTTAAATAGAGGGGCAGGGCACCTCAAAGGGCATCCCAAGCAGCCCCAAAGGTAGCCCTAGCCCCTTGGCCGAAACCCTAGGCAGCCGCCACCTCTAGATTGACCGCAGCCTCCTCTTCCTCTCTCTTCTAGATTGGATCTAGTTCAGCTGCCGGCGCGCTGCTGCTTCTCCTTCTCGTAGATCCCCGCTGTTTTTGTGTGCTGGTCCACACATTACCGCGGTGTCGCTGATCCGGTACGCGTGGATACCTCGGAGACGTCGTACACTTCAGCGTTCGATCGGGCGAACTATTCGCGAGGAGATCACTCTCGCGGCTGGGGGGTATAACCTAGCTGCGGGAGTCTGCGGACTTCATCGACATCGTCAACTTCTCCGCTGCATTGACGTGATCGGCGAAGGTATGATATCGTTGCCTGCACCTCGATAGTGGATCTTGGTTTGGTTCGTGTACCGTAAAATTTTTGTTTTGCATAGCACGTTCCCCAACAGTGGTATCAGAGCGGTACTATGCGTAGTTGTAGGTACGACTAGAGCATATGTGATATGCGGCATTGCACATATGATTTGCGGGGTGTTAGATGAGATTTACCACCGGATTTTCTTGTTGTTTCCCTCTCATTGCATAATTTTGATCTCGGCGGCATCGTGAAATTTTCAGAGGTCCGGTGAACCTTACGATCTTCGGATCGAGACATGCTAAGAATGACTTTGGTTTCACTTTAGTTGAGAAAGATAAATTTACAATGAGCGGGCTTGTAGATGTGATCTACACGGGGGTCATGCGTATGACGAAGTTTAGTATGGGGTTCGAGATTTCCGAATCTCCAATTCCATACAACCCGATAGTTAAATAACTGCAAGAGCAATCGTGCTTATGGTAACGTAGGTAGCAAACGGTTTGCAACGTAGCCATAAAGCCATGTATTGTAGCATAAACGTTAGAGGCGTCTAACTTGTTTTTGCAGGGTATGCATGTGATGTGGTATAGCCTATGTGATGCAATGTGATTGTATGAGATGCAAAGTGTTTGTAATTTTAATTTTGTCATGACTTGCGTGTCGTGAGTACGGCAATCGACAGGAGCCAATATGATTGTCATTATTTATTATATTGACCTGTGCGTCAACTAGAAAGCCATGTAATGCATTTATTTTATTAGCTATGTGATAGCAAATAGTTATAATTGTGAGGACATTATGGTGAAATCTTACATCGATGGACCTCGACGCTATGCCGTACGCGAAGAAGGAGTTCTCCGCCAAAGGATGTTGAAGAAGTCTTCTTCAACAAAAGGGGCTATACCATATCACAATAATTTGATTGCATGTGATGTTAATCCCTTTTATGCACCTTGTTTGATGCGTGGTAGACGTTGTTAAATAGGGTGATCCCTCACACAAGTATCAAGTAGTTAGTGTTCTTCCAAGTGTAGCACCGTCTGGAATATTTGCCATTCTGAGGTGCGCCATGTCACATGGGTACGATAGGTTTGACATATATGAGGCGGGCACGAACCGTTTGCGCAGCAGGGCACTCGGTTGTCTTGACGAGCTTGGCAAGATCGTCTTGGGCTCGGAACACACCCATCGAAAGATGAACAAGAGTCATATGGGGATATGATTGGCACGTTGACCTACCGGTCTCGTTATTCCGTCATCAGTGATGTCACATCAATGGCGGAGTAAGTGAGTCGTGGATCTTGAATCACTAATAATCAATTATGAGGGATATTGGTTTTAGTGAGAGCTTACTCTAATTAAGTGTTAATTTGAGTTGCTTTAATCATGAACAATGTCTAAAGTGTATTTGTTTTAGTTGTAGATCTATGGCACCCGTAACCACCTTTCCACTATGCGCGTTGCTTGAGAAAGAAAAACTGAATTCATCTGGTAACAACTTTACGGACTGGTGCTGTAATGTGAGGATTGTCCTCAAGAGCGCCAAGAAGGACTATGTCCTATCGTAAACTCTCGGTGAACTCCCCGCTAACACTACGGATGATGAGACTCGTATCTATCAATCTAAGAGTGATGATTCCATTGCAGTACAGTGCTTCATGCTTGCCTCCATGGAACCTAATCTTCAAAAGCATTTTGAGAATTGGGCTGCTTATGAGTTAATCCAGGAGCTGAAAGCTTTGTTTCAGAAGCAAGCAAGGACTGAAAGATATGAGATATCCAAAGCCTTGTTTGAATGCAAGATGGCTGAGGGCAGCTCAATAAGTCAGCACGTACTTAGATTGTCTGGGTACGCGCAAAGGTTGGATGCGCTAGGTTTTCCAATCTCCCAAGAGTTGGGCACTGATCTTGTTCTCGCTTCCCTCCCTCCGAGTTACAGTAGCTTCATCATAAACTACAACATGAATGGGGTGGAAAAGAGTATGGGTGAATTGTTCACTATGCTTAAAACTGCTGAGAGTGGAATTCAGAAGGACGCCAATCATGTGATGATGGTGAATAAAACAACCAAATTCAAGAAGAAGGGCAAGTCCAAGGGTGCTAGTGTGACTGACACGCCTAAAAAGTCCAAGACTGGCGCCACTTCTGATGTTGAGTGCTTCTTCTGTAAAGAAAAGGGACACTGGAAGAGGAACTACAAGAAATATCTGGCAGAAAAGAAGAAGTCTGGAAAGTCCAGCTCAGGTATGAGTGTCATACATGTTATTGATGTATTCTTTGCTGGTCCACAATGTAATTCTTGGGTATTGGATACCGGATTGGTTGCTCACATTTGCAACTCGATGTAGGAACTACAGAGGCCTAAGCGACTGGCAAAGGATGAGGTGATGATGCGCGTCAAGAACGGAGTAAAAGTTGCTGTGCTCGCCGTCGGCGTCCTACCTCTACATTTATCTTCAGGATTTATTTTAGAGCTTAGTAATTGTTACTATGTCCTGGCCTTGAGCAAAAACATTATTTCTAGATCATGTTTGTTGCAAGACGGTTATTCGTTTAAGTCTGAGAACAAGGGTTGTTTGATTTATATGGATAATATGTTTTATGGCCATGCTCCCGTTGTGAATGGGTTATTTATTATGAATCTTGATGGTAATACACACATCCATAACACTGACGCTAAACGTCACAAGACAAACGATTTGAATTCCACTTATTTGTGGCACTACCGTTTGGGTCAAATTGGAAAGAAACGCATGAAGAAACTCCATTGTGATGGAATTTTGGAGTCATTTGATTATGAATCATTTGACACTTGCGAGCCTTGTCTAATGGGAAAAATGACTAAAACATCGTTCACAGACCACGTAGAACGGGCGACTGACTTATTGGAGATCATACATACGGATGCATGTGGTCCAATGAGTACAGCTGCACGCGGTGGATTCCTCTACTTCATTACCTTCACGGATGATTTGAGTAGATATGGGTATATCTATTTGATGAGACATAAGTCTGAAACCTTTGAAAAGTTCAAAGAATTTCAGCATGAAGTAGAAAATCATCATAATAAGAAAATCAAGTTTCTGCGATCGGATCGCGGAGGGGAGTATTTGAGTTACGAGTTTAGCGAACATTTGAAGAGTTGCGGAATTGTTCAACAGCTTACGCCTCCCGGAACGCCACAGAGGAATGGAGTGTCCGAGAGACGTAATCGAACCTTATTGGACATGGTAAGATCGATGATGTCATTAACTGAACTGCCATTGTCTTTTTGGGGTTATGCTTTAGAGACTGCCGCTTTTACACTGAATAGAGTGCCATCTAAATCCGTTGAAATGACACCATATGAGATATGGCATGGGAAGAAACCCAACTTGTCTTTTCTTAAAATTTGGGGATGCGATGCATATGTAAAGCGTTTACAACCAAACAAGCTCGATCCCAAATCGGATAAGTGCTTCTTCGTTGGTTATCCCAAATGAACTGTTGGGTATTCCTTCTATCACCGCACCGAAGGCAAAGTGTTTGTCGCAAAGAACGTTGTGTTTCTCGAGAAAGAGTTTCTTGCGAAAGGGGTGAGTGGGAGGATAGTGCAACTCGACGAGATTGGTGAATCTCCGTCATTAGGTCAAAGTGATGAAATGCCGAAAGTGGTTCCGGAGTTTCCCACAATGACTGATATGGAAGCCCCTGCATGTGATATAGAGACTTCGGTCGAGCCAGCATCTGAACCACGAAGGTCTGGCAGGATTCGCACGAAACCACAGTGGTTTTCGGACGAGGTATTGTTGTTAGACAACGATGAACCTGTGACCTATACGGAAGCAATGATGGGCCCTGACTCTGTTAAATGGCTAGACGCCATGAAATCCGAGATGGAATCCATGTACGAGAACCAAGTTTGGAACTTGGTGGACCCTCCTGAAGGCGTGAAGCCTATCGAATGTAAATGGATCTATAAAAAGGAAACAGACGCGGATGGGAATGTATACATCTATAAGGCTCGACTAGTCGCAAAGGGTTTCCGACAAGTTCAAGGAGTTGACTACGACGAGACATTATCTCCCGTAGCGATGCTTAAGTCTGTTCGGATTCTTCTAGCGATTGCTGCATATTTTGATTACGAGATATGGCAAATGGACGTCAAAACAGCATTCCTGAATGGAAAGCTAACCGAGGACGTGTATATGATACAGCCCAAGGGTTTTGTCAGTCCAAAGGATGCTGGAAAGGTATGCAAACTTTAGAGATCCATCTATGGACTGAAGCGAGCATCACGGAGTTGGAATCTTCGCTTTGATGAAGTGGTCAAAGGGTTTGGCTTCATCACGAACTGCAAAGAGGCTTGTGTTTACAAGAAAGTAAGTGGGAGTGCAACAGCATTTCTAATACTCTATGTGGATGACATATTGTTGATTGGGAATGATGTGTCTTTTCTTGACAATATTTAGACTTCGTTGAAAAATAGTTTTTCAATGAAAGACTTAGGCAAGGCAGCATACATATTAGGTATAAAGATCTATAGAGATAGATCAAAGCGCCTAATAGGGCTAAGCCAGAACATATATAGATAAAGTACTGAAGAGGTTCAGTATGGAAAACGCCAAGAAGGGGTTCTTGCCGATGTCGCATGGGAAAAGTTTGAGCAAGAATCAGTGTCCTTCGACAACTGATGAGCGAGAACGCATGAATAAGAATCCATACGCATCCGCGATTGGATCAATCATGTACGCCATGATAGGTACACGACCAGATGTGTCCTATGCTCTAAGTGTTACGAGCAGATACCAGAGTGATCCAGGTCATGATCATTGGACAGTAGTGAAAAATATCCTTAAGTACCTGAAAAGGACTAAGGACATGTTTCTCGTATACGGTGGTGATGAAGAGCTCGTTGTAAAGGGTTACACCAACGCTAGCTTTGTCACAGATCCGGACGATTTTTGATCTCAGTCAGGCTTTGTGTGTACACTGAACGGTGGCGCAGTGAGCTGGAAGAGTTCCAAGCAGAACACTGTGGCAGATTCTACAACAGAGGCTGAGTATATCGCCGCTTCAGAAGCGGCAAAGGAGGGTGTTTGGATTAAGAAGTTTGTCACCGAGCTTGGTGTGGTTCCGAGCGCGCTGGATCCTATGGAGCTCTATTGTGACAATAGTGGCGCCATAGCTCAGGCCAAGGAGCCAAGGTCCCACCAGAAGTCCAAACATATACAACGCCGATTCCACATCATTCATGAATTGGTGGAGCGTGGAGACGTAAAGATATGCAAAATACACACAGACCTGAATGTGTCAGATCCGTTGACGAAACCTCTACGACAAGCAAAGCATGAGAAACACCGGAATGCCATAGGTGTTAGGAGCTTAAGCATTTGCTAGATTATTGACTCTAGTACAAGTGGGAGACTGTTGGAAATATGCCCTAGAGGCAATAATAAAGTTGTTATTATTCTATATTCATGTTCATGATTATGTTTATATTCTATGCTAGAATTGCATTGGTTCTTGGATATGAGATTCAGAGGAAAACCTAATTGCATGTGTGGAATAATAAACACCATTCAGATCCCTAGTCAGGCCTCTGGACTAGGTCATATATTGTTGATAGTCTTGTTTTCCTGATCATGGGTATTGTTAATGTAAAAAGGATGCCGGCAATAATGGGAACACATTGTTAGGGTAACAATGGTGTTGGATAGACCCCCTTATGAGATACTGCGAGATCACTTCGTCAATATGTTGTCAGTATCTTCTCATTATGTGTTAACGTTTACTTGCGTCCTTAGACCATGAGAATATCGTAGACCCGGATACCGGATGGTTGCTTTGGGGTCATCAAACGTTACTCCGTAACTGGGTAATTATAAAGGTGACTTTCAGGTACACCAGAAAGTATATCGTGGTTCAAGATATGTCAAGACTGGGATTTGCCCATCCGGCGATGGAGAGATACACTCTGGGCCCACTCGGTATTACGGTGTCCAGCATCGCCTGGCCAGGTATTGTGACTAAAGGGTTAGTCACGGGGACACCAGAATACGAAAACGAGAAAAGAGTACAAACCGGTAACGAGGATAACTAGGTATAGTGATCAAGGAGTTGATCATAGGGATACCATAAAAGTCTCGCCTCGGGTTGTGTAATGTATCGTGAGGCAAAAGGTTGATATGCGGTAATACGAGGTTCGCTCGATAAAGATCTTCGATGATATGTGGGAGTCGTTATGGGTATCCAGATCCCGCTGATGATTATTGACCGGAAGGTGTTCCGGACATGTCCACATATACTCGAACCTATAGGGTCACACGCTTAACGTTTTAGGGACATTTAGAATGCTACAATTTATGGAGAATGAGAGAGAAGGGTTCCGAAAGTGTTTCGGATGATCTAGAAAGTGTTCCGGGAGGTCCCGGATGGTTCCGGTAATGTCCGGAAGTGTTCCGAAAAGTATCGGAAGGTTCTAGAAGGTACTAGAAGGTTCCAAAAGTTCTAGAAGGTTCTAGAAGTTCTAGAAGGTTCTAGAAGGTTCTGGTGGAGTTGGACTCCAACTCCATCAGGGAGTTTCTCCTGGAGTAGAACTCCACCTTCCCAGGGAGAGCTGCCCCACCCCCTTTAAATAGAGGGGCAGGGCACCTCAAAGGGCATCCCAAGCAGCCCCAAAGGCAGCCCTAGCCCCTTGGCCGAAACCCTAGGTAGCCGCCACCTCTAGATTGGCCGCAGCCTCCTCTTCCTCTCTCTTCTAGATTGGATCTAGTTCAGTTGCCGGCGCGCTGCTGCTTCTCCTTCTCGTAGATCCCCGCTGTTCTTGTGTGTTGGTCCACACATTACCGCGGTGTCGCTGATCCGGTATGCGTGGATACCTCGGAGACGTCGTACACTTCGGCGTTCGATCGGGCGAACTATTCACGAGGAGATCACTCTCGCAGCTGGGAGGTATAACCTAGCCGCGGGAGTCTGCGGACTTCATCGACATCGTCAACTTCTCCGCTGCATTGACGTGATCGGCAAAGGTATGATATCGTTGCCTGCACCTCGATAGTGGATCTTGGTTTGGTTCGTGTACGGTAAAATTTTTGTTTTGCACAGCACGTTCCCCAACATGCATGTAGGGTCTACATTATACTAATCACATACGCGGCTATACTAACATGCAGGGTTTGAAAAACAGGATGTGACAGCCGTTGGCCCAGTCGGGGGAGGGGAAAGTAGAAACGGGCCAGAGGAGGCCCATCCGGTGGGGGTTATTGTTTAGGTTTTTCTTTTTCTGTTTTCTTTCAATTTGCTCTTTTCAAAATTTGTTTTATTTAAAATTCCAAATAATAAACCGAATCATTTAAAAACCTTTCCCGGTATTTTTCTTCGAGACTTTTGAAAACAAAAATAGGTATTCGTAGTTCGATTCATTTAGCCAATTAGGGTTTTCAAGAAGTCTTTTCTTGCTAATTCAAAATTTCAAAATTCTTCTCAATTTTAGGATTATGCCCATGCCATGATGCACATAGAATAGGATTAAAGATTTAGGGATGTTATAGCACTCATGAAGAGGATATTGAGCGAACTTCCTCCATCCACAACTTGGGATGCTCTGCAATTGTTGATCGCGGGTTCAACAAAGATTGGGAAATGTCCTAGTCAAACATGGTTCTCGGGGCAGTCAGTTTGGTCGAAGGAAATCTTGACCTCTGACCACTTGAGTGCATGGAAATTCTGAGGGACTGTTACTAGGACTTCTTGAGCTATCGTCTTGAACTGCCTTTTCGACTTGTAAGAGGCTGAGACTCCAAACATATGCTCGATCATTTATTCCTCTCCGTAGAATGGCTTGTGGCCTGAGTCATTGTCGGAATCAAAATCTCGACTATGACTTGCTACTTGTGGATTTTTCCTGTGGTGCTTCTCGGTCTTTGCTTTGACTTATTTCTTAAATAGTCGGCACTAATGGAGGTCGTGTGAGTCGGTTTGGTGGAATCACACCAAGCCTTTCCTGTTCGCTCAATAGGAGCCGGCTGTTTGTCTTTGGCACGGGGCTGTTAGGTGCACTTCTCGGGCAAGTTGGCCATAACCTCACTGATCTTTGGCCTCTTCTCTCCGTTTCCCCTGGAAAGCTTTTTCTTGCGCTTGCTTTTCGACGAGTTATCCTCCACCCTAGATTTCTCGCTAGGCCATCAGGGTCTCTAGGGTTATCTTCGATAGCGATAACTACCCAAGAATCGACCCTACCCGATGTATATTCTAGATCCATCATATCCTCACCATTAAGAGAGGTTTTTGGGGTCTGATCAGACACTGCAGGTGACAATCCTGACATTGGGCTTGTAGCACCTGTCCTGGTGTCATCAGGAGATCCTGACCTAACATCGAATGCCTTGGCACATTTGATTCTGAAACGGTTTACATCACCATCAGAATCGTCATCAGGGGAAGAATCACCAAGATCCACACAATTGATCATCGGCTCCTGATCGGATGGGTGGGGGAAGTTGTCGTAGAAGCTCTCATCCGAGAAGCCGGTTCTTTGTGTGAACTTTGTTGGTTCTTTTGTTGACTCTAGTATTGCATCAACAAAATCGATCGAAGAGATCCCCACGGTCGGCGCTATCTGTCAACGATTGGTAAACCACATATCTTACGGTAGTCGTGATCAGAAAGATTTGTTGAAGGGTAGGGACCCCTGGGACAACCGATCAAGCAGCACTGGCTCATAGAAAATAGCAATTTTATACAAGTTCAGGCCTCCCTCGGCATAATAGCCCTACGTCATGTTGGTATATATTGAATATCGAGTAGAGTACCAAGATTTGTTAGTGTCTAGCCTAAGTGGGATCTAAACCTAATCGGAAATCTCCACGGGTTTGTCTGCTGGAACTCGACTTCCTTGAGATCTTCTCAAGGTTGTCGGGTGACGGATGGAGGCTCTGGAACAGTTAGGGCTCAATCTCTGAAGGCATTTTTCTCTGGCGTCCTCCTCTTTGTAGGGTCCTCAACCACTTTTATAGGGGGTACTTCGTATCTGATACGAAGTTGTCTCCGACCAGGACTTGATCATCCTCAAACATAGGGATAGACTTCCTAATTTAAGGGGTATCTTGGTGTCCTACGAGAGATCTCCTTATCTTCTAGAATCCTTCGCGAATACGTCAGCTGCTCTGGATATCCAGAGTATTGTATATGGATACTACCTTACATACGGTACGGATATACTACTCATCATCATGTTCCAAAACAAAAGAGATAAGAACATCACATCCTTTTTTAAAAAGGGGATAAGAACAGCAACAACCGATTCATTGGCAATATATTCCCGGAAGGTAAAAGAATGACTGACCGAAATATTCTAGTCTCCAAAACTATCTAAACCATGATGATTGGCAAAACACTCCCCTTGGAAGCAGCTTTTATAACTCAAAACTTCAGACCATTTTCTTAAATATTTCATTTATCGATTCTGCAAAAATCATAATAATTACATAACTAGCATATTTCCCTTTCTTTCTAGGTACAATGGCTGGACTTAAGCCAGCTGGGATGTCAGTTACTTGAAGCTTTCTTGACACTACTTCAATAATGTGGCAGCACAAGAATTCTGGCTGATATGACAACCCAACATTTCTTCTAAATTTTTTATAAGAGGAATTGCTTAATTTTCTTATGCAACTGTCCATCAGTTGATGTAATGTCTGATTGTGAGGATATTTGTATAGCAAAATGAAGAAAATCAGTAAAAGGTTGGAGAGGACGACAGCTGGACATAACTTTGGACCTTCCCCACATAGCAGTTGCAAGCTATAGTCAATCAGAAGCTGTTTGATGATAACTTAGCACAAATGGTGTTTTTGCTCCTGAAGCAGCTCATTTCCACCTTTTCTACCTTCAACTTGTAGCATGATGAATTATCTATGAACGTTGCCCGATCTAATTGCATCCATTTGTTATTTCTTTAGCATTTTAGTGAAGGCTTACCATTATAAGAGAATGCAGGTGCGTATTCCATGCGGTTTTATATAGGGAAATTAAGATTGAGCTAGTCATGGTTACATTGTAGAGAACTGTGGGGGAGATGCATGTGTTCCACTGGGTGAGAGTATATCCGGTGATACTGGATTTTAGGTGAAATATGCTCTCACCATCAAAATAATGGGGATGAGGCACTACGAACTAGGGTACCTTAGGCAGCTTGCCGGGAACTTTATTTTTTGAAGGAACACACAAGCATTCCATTAACTAAAGCATGCTGGCAAGATCACCAGCCACAGAGTTCATTACAAAGTCAGGAAAATGGCCAAACCAAATTTCAAAAGTGCCATCTCCTAACCGAGTTCCATGCGCAGTTAAAGTGTGCGCAGCCATATTACAAGACCTTGGACAAACATTTAACTTTACAGCATCAAAGGCAACTCTTAGCTGAAACTTAATATCCTGGAAAAGAGAACCCAGAGCTGCTAGATTATAATCATCAAAGGAGATCGCCCGCTTCAGCACAGAGGAGTCCGTTTCCAAAATAACTCTATTGCAACCCACCCTAGTTGCAGCGTTTATAGCATTTAACATAGCTAGAGATTCAGCGTGTAGGGCATTAGCTAAATGCTTCAGATTGCCTGCTCCTGCAGCAACCAGTTCACCAACATCATTCCGAATTGTGAAGCTCCATCCACCAACATTTGTAGCATCATAAAAGGCTCCATCAGTATTAATTTTCAAAAACTCACTTGAGGGAGGAGACCACTTGCAGTTGGAAGGTTGCTTCAAAGTCATCCTCCTGTGCTTGAAGTTCCTAAATTCAAACACATGGTAGTTAATAGAAGATAAGATAGTTTGAGGAGCTCTCATTTCATTACCCGTGATCACTTTGTTTCTTTCATTCCACCACGTCCAGAATAATATACACACCTTCAATTGTTGATCTTCATTCAGTTGGAAAACTTCATCACATAAATTCAAAGGATCAAGGCAGTGAATGAACTTCAATCTGGTCTGTTCCAATTGGGTCATTCTCCATATGATCTTCACCCTTTTACATTTCAAGAAGCAATGACCTCCATCTTCATCAAAACGGTAGCATAAGGGACAACGAGTGTCGACATCCAAACCTCTGCGTTTTAAACTTGTTCTGAGAGGTAGACTATAAGTAGCCATTCTCCACAAGAAATGCAGAAGTTTGTTCGGTAAAGGTAGAGCCCAAAGTTTTTTCCAATTGAAACCAAGGTTTTCACCTTTACTGGCTGAGCAAGAAGTCAAGCCATGAAATGAGTCCCGGCAAGCGGAATCCACTGCCACCTTATACGCAGATTTAACAGAGAAAACCCCTTTTTCATCAAAATGCCAAGCAATGAAGTCACTTATATTCTCTTTAACTGGGATTTGCTTAATTATCTCCGCATCTTCAGCATTGAAGGTCTGGTTTACAAGTTCCATGTCCCATGAATTCGTGACTGGATCTATAAGCTCGCTAACTCTTGTAACTAGTTGATTACCTTTGAAAGAGGTTACCTTCCTAGTAGTGCCTCGAGGAAGCCAAGGATCCGACCAAATATTGATATTCCTCCCATCTCCTACTCTCCATATAATCCCCTTCTTCAGAAGTTGAACACCTTTGAGTATACTCCGCCATGCATAAGAAATACCACTATTGGGGCTTGCTTCCAGAATACTGCTACCAAGATGGTATTTTGCTGCAAGCACCTGGGTGCACAGAGATGATGGGTTCTGCAATAGGCGCTATGCTTGCCTTGCAAGCATAGCTACATTGAAGAAGTATAGGTCCCTGAAACCCAAACCTCCATCTTTCTTGGGTTTTGATAACTTCTGCCAAGAGATCCAGTGGATCTTGTTTTCCTTATCCGTCTGACTCCACCAAAATCTATTAACCATGGAGCTAAGATCATCACATAAGGATTTTGTGATATCAAAACAAGCCATAAAATATAGAGGAATCGCCTGGGCTGCTGCCTTTATTAAAATTTCCTTGCCTGCTTTAGATAAAAGTTTCTCTTTCCATCCCTGTAGTTTGTTCGACACTTTCTCCTTAATATACTGAAAGGTTTTAGTTTTTGCCTTTCCAATATAAGTAGGCAGACCCAAATATCTCCCTTTAAGTCCTTTAGATGAGATTTTCAGAGTGTTCCTCACTCCTTCCCTCTGCCAGGTTCTAGTGTTTTTGCTAAAGAGAATCGTCGATTTATCCTTATTGATCATCTGACCCGAGCATGCCTCATAAGACTCCAGAATGGAATTAATCACTCGAGCATTGTCTATATTTGCTTCCATGAGTAAAAGGGAGTCGTCCGCGAAGAGAAGATGACTTACACTCGGAGCTTCCCTGCAGATTCTGATGCCCTTCAAATTACCACTTCTCTCCACCTCATAAAGCATAGCAGAGAAACCCTCCACGCATAAGAGAAAAAGATATGGCGATAGAGGATCTCCCTGGCGTAAACCTCTTTGGGGAAGGATTATATTTGTCACATCTTTGTTCACCTTTGCTTGGTATCTGACAGTAGTAATACATTTCATTACCAAATTGACCCAATCTTGACGAAACCCCAGATTTATCATGATGTCGTGAAGGAAACCCTATTCAACACGGTCATAAGCTTTACTCATATCCAGCTTCAAAGCTGCCTAGCCCACTCTCCTACTTCTTCTTCTTTGTAAAAAATGAGTGAGTTCATAGGCTAGCAAGATATTGTCAGAAATCAAGTGACCGGGTGCAAAAGCACTTTGATTGGGAGATATAATATCAAGAAGGAAAGTTTTCAATCTATTAGTGATTACTTTTGACATCACCTTGTAGACTACATTGCAAAGGCTTATGGGATGCAAATCCTTCATACTTTCAAGATGAGCATTCTTCGGAATTAAAACCACCATGGTGTCATTCAATCCTTTCGGCATAACTCCTCCCTTTAGAGTATTTAGAACCTCTTTAGTGACTTGATCTCCCACTGTTTGCCAAGACCTTTTGAAGAAAATTGCAGGCATTCCATCTAGTCCCGGTGCCTTGAGATCCCTTATACTGAACATTGCCAATCTCACCTCCTCCTCAGTGTAATCAGCACAAAGGTCATCATTCATTTGGCTAGAGACTTTAGGCTCAATTGTTCTCAAAATGCTTTCACTGCTGGGCCCTGCTATAGACGTGAAAAAGTTGATGAAGTAATCAGCAACATGCTCCCATAAATGTTCTTCCCCCTCTACCCACACTCCATCTTCTCTTTTTAGTCTTCTGATTGTATTCCTTCTCCTCCTCTCAGATGCAAAGGCGTGGAAAAAAGTTGTGTTTTTATCACCCACTTGAAGCCATTTAACATGAGCTCTCTGCTTCCAAAACACATCCTTCTGTTGTTCTAGTCTTTCCAACTTTTCTCTCAAAAAGCGTTCACGGGAAACAAAAGCTTGCTCTATAGGTGCTCTTCTAACATGTTCCAACTCCATTCTGATTGCTTTAATTCTTTTCTCCAGGTCGCCCAAGACATTGGTATCCCACTCATGGAGGTCCCCTACAACTCTTCTCAGCCTTTGAGATAAATCACATTCTCCCCATAAAGAAGTAGTATGCCAAGCATTATTTACCACCTCCTCGTAGTTTTCTTCCTAGAGCCATTTAGCTTCAAACCTGAAAGCAATGCTACCCTTTTGTCTTCTCCAAATCTTAGCTGCCCCTTCCACAACTATGGTTATGGGCCGATGATCTGAGTGTCTTGGATCTCCTACCAAGACCTCAAAATAAGGAAATCTCGAACACTAGCTTTGAGATCCCATAGCTCTATCAAGCCTCTCCTTAACAAATCTACTAGCATCACAGCTATTGTTTCTCCATGTGTACTTGTCACCCATGTATCCCAGATCACGAAGCCCACAGTCTGACAGAGCCATTCGAAAACTCTCCATCTAGTTTGGGGCCCGAGCTAGCCCTCCTTCCTTCTCATGGCTGTAGAGGACCTCATTGAAATCACCGGCACATATCCATGGGAGGTTAAGCTGTTAATCACTACTGCAGATTGACCCTCTCCTGCATCACCTCCACTGACGGGCCCAAATCGGACCGTCGTTGGAGGCTATCACCGCCGACGGACGCCAAAAAGCCCGTCAGCAGAGAAGCTAGCTAAGTGGGACGCGAGGACCTCCACTGACGGGCGGAGAAAGGACCCGTCAGTAGAGATGAAATGAGGGCAGCACTAATGACGCCCAACTATCACTGACGGGCTGGTCCTACCGGACCATCAGTGAAGGATCAGTCTCCACTGACGGGCAGCCTAGCCGCCCGTCAGTGGAGATGCACCAACGGTGCCATATCTGACGTGTATTATCACTGACGGGCGTCTTTTATACGACCGTCAGCGATGATTTGTCTTCACTGACGGGCGCCTTTCTTGTCCGTCAGCGTTGTTTCATCCAGGGCGCAGGTGGCCGGTGTGCTGAACCACTGACGGGCGCCTTATAGGTGCCCGTCAGTGGTAACCTGCCTATATATATTGGGCTCTGCTCTCGCTGCTGGCCAGTGCTCGCGCGCCTAGTGGCCAGCAGTGAGCGCCGCCGCCGCCCCCCACTCCCGCCCACAAACAGCCCCCTCTCCCCAATCCCCCTCCTCCCCTCCTTTCTAGCTCTCTTCCTCTCTTCCTCCCCCTCCAAAAGATCTCTAGATCTAGATCTAGATCTATTTCTTTCTCAAATCCTTTCTTTTCTTCACCAATTGCTAAATCTCTCTCTCCAACCCAAAATATATTTCATCTCTCCCTCCTCCTCACACTAATCTCCATAGATCTCTCTTTCCTCCCCGGAGTTCCATTCCCTCGCCTAAAAGATCGCTATAACCTTGGTAATAATGCCCTCTTTGGATGAATGAGATACAAAAGTTTTCTTTTCATTTGTATATGTATTTGATGTGATTGCCGGCCATCGAGCCGAGACGATAGTTGCTATGTGATTTTTGGTCATCGAGCCGTGGCCTAGTGTTTTGTTCTTTTTCGTCGAACTGATTAGTTTTGTGTCGTAGGTCTTGATCGATGGATCGTAGTTGGATGTACGACAACCGGGCGACAGAGAGTTGGGCTACGGCTTTGAACGAGTTTCTTGATGTCGCCGAGCGAGATATGAGGAGAAAAGGTGGCACGAAGATTTGTTGTCCGTGTCGCGATTGCAAAAATTTAGTAATGTTCGATACGAGAGGGAGGGTGACGGTACACCTGGTGCTTAAGGGTTTCATGTCAGGCTATACACGTTGGACGTGTCACGGCGAGGAGGAGGAAGATTAGGTGTTACAGCAAGATGCCGAACACGGAGATACCGAAGAAGACGAGGGGAGTATCGAACCTGACGCCGAAGAAGAAACGGCAAATAATTTGGCCGATATGGTGCAGGACGTTCATATGTTGGAGCAGGTGGTGCTAGACCCTGAGGATGAAAGAGAGGCTGCTAAGTTCACGAGACTAGTTCAAGACTCGCAAACCCCGTTGTATACCGGTTCCGATCCAGAACACACGCGTCTGTCAGTCACGCTGGAACTTCTAAGGATCAAGGCAGCCCACAACTGTCCAGACGAAGGCTTCGATGAGACACTGGCTTTTCTTGCAAAAGTTTTTTCGAAAAACAACTTGCTGCCTACGAGCACCGAAGAAGCCAAGAAGGTTGTCTGCCCTCTTGGGTTAGAGGTGCAGAGGTTCCATGCGTGTCCGAATGACTGTTTTATTTACCGCAAGGAGCACGAGAAGCTGTACAAGTGTCCCACGTGCAACATGTCCAGATTCAAGAGGGGTAGAAACCAAGCCGATGATGAGGACCCAGTGACGAGTGGCGCTCCAGCAAAGGTTGTATGGTATCTTCCGGTCCTTCCCCGTTTGAATCGTTTATTCGCTAACAAGAAGGACGCAAAGCTGCTACGTTGGCACGCCGAGGGGCAGAAAACTGATGATGGAGTGATGAGACACCCTGCCGATGCTTCGCAGTGGAGGGCAATCAACGCCCAATACGATGATTTCGGAAGAGATCCGAGGAATATCAGGTTTGGTATGAGTACGGACGGGATCAATCCATTCGGCAACATGAGCAGCAGACACAACACTTGGCCCGTGGTTCTATGGATGTACAACCTTCCTCCATGGCTGTGCATGAAATGAAAGTACATACACCTCTCTATTCTCATACAAGGGCCGAAGCAACCTGGGAATGATCTGAACATGTATCAACAATTATTGTTCGAAGAACTAGCTACACTGTGGGAACCAGGGGCCCAGGTCTGGGACGCATACGAAGAAGAGTACTTCAATCTGAAAGCGCTGTTGTTCACGACGGTCCAAGACTATCCCGCATACGGATATCAGTCCTGCCAGTGTGTTCATGGGTACAAAGGATGTGTGAAGTGTTTGGAGTCTACTACAAGTTTACACCTAAAGGGATCCAAAAAAATCGTGTTCATGGGCCACCGAAGGTGGTTGAAACAGAACGACCCATGGAGGCAAGAGAAGGAATTGTTTGACAATACTGTTGAGGTCCGTCCGGCGCCTCAGGAGAAGACCGGGGTGGAAATCTATGACATCGTGAACACAATGCCCCCTGTTACGCTAGGTAAGACACAACCGTCTGTTCCCATGCAGGACGGCGTCTGGAAAAGGAAATCCGTATTCTGGGATTTGCCTTACTGGAGATTCCTAAGCACACGTCATAGCATAGACGTCATGCATGTTGAAAAAAACGTGTGCGAGAGCTTGCTTGGTATCCTGCTCAACATTTCAGAAAAGACAAAAGATGGACCGAAGGCACGAGCTGACATGGAATTCTTGGGTATAAGAAAGAAGCTGTGGGCTACGAAGCGAACGACCAAGTTGGGGACGGGTACAGTCAGAATCAAAACGGACTGTCCCACTGCTTGTTACACTCTCAGCAAAAAAGAGATCGTTAGCTTTTTGGAGTGCCTCCAAGGTGTCAAAGTTTCTTCCGGTTACTCGGCAAACATCGGGAGAATAGTTGACATGAAGAGTCACCGAGTAATTGGTATGAAGTCTCATGACTGTCATGTGATGATCACGCAGATACTTCCTGTTGCAATCAAAGGTCTCATGGAGCTGGAGGTCCGCAAGACAATCTTGAATCTTTGTAACTTCTTCAACACGATATCTCAGAAGTCGATCTCCGTTACGTGTTGCCATAAGCTGCAGGAGGAAATCATTGTCATACTGTGCGAACTTGAGATGTACTTCCCTCCAGCATTCTTCGACATCATGGTACATCTCATGATCCATATCGTCCCAGAGATACTGGACCTAGGTCCCGTGTTCCTACACAACATGTACCCGTTGGAAAGGTACAATGGGGTTGTGAAGCGCTACGTTCGTAACAGGTCACAACCAGAAGGTAGCATCATCCAAGGCTATGTTGCCGAAGAGTGTGTCGAGTTCTGCACTGAGTCCATAGGTGTTCCTGTTTCACGGCACACGGGTAGGCTCGATGGTGAAGGCCATGCACGCAGACAAAGGCCTTTACATGTCTATAATTCAGTACCCAATAGGTCAGATGACTATGACAGAGCACATCTCGTGGTCTTGCAACACCTGACGGTGGTGCATCCCTATCTTTGGATGCACATGGTAAAGCTTAAAAAAGAAAACCCAAAGAAGGGAGAAGCGTGGCTCTCGAAAGAGCACAATGGAAAGTTCGCAACATGGCTAAAGAACTACTGGTATGAAAGGCCTCCGACAAATTTTGAAGAAGAGACGGTCAAAATGTTGTCACAAGAACCTGCGAGCAAGGTCCTGACATTTCAAGCATACGATATCAACGGATACACATTCTATTCGGAGGCTCAAGACAGGAAAAGTACGTATCAGAACAGTGGGGTGATGATGGAGGCTAAAACCGGTAACCGTAAGGACATATACTACGGTGTTATCGAAGAAATTTGGGAACTGGACTACACCATCACAAAGATCCCCATGTTTCGTGTGAGATGGGCGAAAAATATCCATATCGATGATGACAAATTCACTACCGTGACTTTACCTCCCCCGACATCTATCGAGTCAACACAGGTCAAAGCAATCAGTGCGACAGATGAGCCATGGGTTTTAGCTAAACAAACCTCACAAGTGTTCTACATAAAAGACCCAAAGGCACAGAAGCGCCATGTCGTTAGAAAAGGGAAGAGGAGTATTGTCGGAGTCGATGATATTGTTGACGAAGAGGACTATGACCAATTCGACGACCCGGACTCCGAGCCAGAAGCTGTTGATAAACGCCCCATAAAAAGGAGAAAAGCTACTAAGGATGCTGAGCCCTATGTCAGACGCAGTCACGCCGAAGGACTAACGTACACCACCAAGAAAATCACTATTCATGAGAAGATTTCCGAAGACGACGAAACCTAGTTAATTGTATGTGTGTGTGTAACAGTGCCTTGGTTTGAATGATTTCATGTAACGTGTGTACTTCTGTATGTGTAAATTGTGGATGAATTTGAAGTACTTACAAACCAATGTATAATCCAACTTCAATGACATTGTCTGAAATTTTAAACATAGCCTCACGAGGTCATATAATTACTCCATGCCAATTTTCAATTTTTTTGACCACATTTAGATTTAATAAAAAATAAAAAACAAAAAAGACGCAAGCAAACATTTGAATTTCGACAAGCAAACGTTTGAATTTTTGATATCTTTTCTACACACGAGCTAAACCGAAACATACGTACGTAGATATGAATTTTCCTTCCATTTATAGGCCTTCTTTAGGATAGTTGTAGTTCAAATCTGAAATATTTCTAGTAAATAACTAGATATTCATTTAATGCATAAAAAATAGCAAATGATTTCAGAAAAATGCCTAACTTTGACACGAACAATGTAATGTAGTACGTTACATGTAGAAAAAGTTTGGAGCGTAGCTAAAAATAATTTTTGAAAGGTTTTACACATGGTACCTAAAATTAGTATTTCAAAAATAGAAAATTCGAATTATTACATAACAAGATGGAACATGATGAATTATTAGCGTATCATATTGTAATATGAAGTTGTAGTCCAAATCTCAAGTTCAAATGATGAAGAATTTATGATGTGTACTTCAAACTTCATATTTCCCCTTCAAATGCTATGAAGCTTTCTCACAGATGGTTAAGTTACAAAGCAATGTATAATCCAACTTCTGCAAAATTGTCTGAAATTTTAAACATAGCCTCAGAAGGTCATATAATTACTCCATGCCAATTTTCAACTCTTTTTGAGCATATTTAGATTTTATAAAAAATCAAAAACCAGAAAAGCGGAACCAAACGTTTGAATTTCTCAAAGCAACCGTTTGAATTTTTTATATATTTTGTAGATACGAGCTAAAATGATACATAGGTACCTAGATATGAATTTTCCTTCCATTTAGAGGCCTTCTTTAAGATAGTTGTAATTCAAAACTGAAATATACCGAGTAAATACCTACATATTCATTTAATGCCTAAAAAATAGCAAATGATTTCAGAAAAATGCCGAACTTTGACACTAACCCAAAAAAGGTAAAAGCCCTATACCAAAAATACAAAAACACCCATAGCATATAGAAATAACCCTAATATCACCTAAAAAATGGAAACCAAAAATTCAACAAAGAGCAACTCTACTGATGGGCACAAACAAAGGGCCCGTCAGCAGTAAAGGCGCTGTAACCCTAACAGTTATTAGGATCTACTGATGGTCCCCTTCCAGTAGCCCGTCAATGGTGGTCTTGCCGTATCAATAACCGTCCACCTCTACTGACGGGCGCTCAACGGCCGCCCGTCAGTGGTGGTCTTGCCCTAACGGTAACCGTCCGCACCTCTACTGACGGGCGCTCAACGACTGCCCGTCAGCGGTGCACTAACCCTAACCGTCCATTCCACTACTGACGGGCACTCTAAAAGGGCCCGTCAGTGGTGATCGTGCCCTAACCCTACCGAAGGGCCACCTCTACTGACGGGCCGAGATCGGTGCCCGTCAGTGGAGATACCCCAGTGCTGTCAGGGATGTATCTACTGACAGGCTCTGAGTGGCTGCCCGTCAGTGGTAACCACCATTCCTTTAAAAGGCACGCACGGGACTTGGTGAAAATTTCACCAAGTCCCGCGCGTTCGAAACGAACCAGCAGCGAGACACGCCGCCGCCCCCGATGCCGCCAGGCTGTGCCGCTGCCCCGTCCGACCTCGACGTCCACCGCGCCCTCCGGCTGCCCCCTCCGCCGCGCCCTCCGCCGCCTCCTCCGGCTGCCCCCTCCCTCGCGCCCCTCGGCCACCACCTCCCTCCGGCCGCGCCCCTCCGCCGCCCCCTCAGACGCCACCTCCCTCGGCCTCCACCTCTTTCCGGCCGCCCCCTCCACCGCCCCCTCGGTCGCCAACTCCCTCGGCCGCCACCTCCCTCGGGCCGCCCCCTCGGCCGCCAACTCCCTCGGCTGCCACCTCCCTCGGGCCACCCCCTCTTCCGACCGACGCCGTCACTTCCCCACCGGAGCCCGTGCCACCACCTCGTCCACGTCGCCGGTAGTGCTCCTCCTTCCCAAGTGTTTTGATCTATGAAAATTTTTGATAGTTTTTGGAGACTTGTTAGTTCTCCAACTAGACATGAGATGCGGAGTAGATGAGGTCCATACTTTCTTATGGCACACCGTTTTCTGTATTGTGAAAGTAAATGTTATATAGAGTCGATGTTCTACTACTCATGTTAAATCCTACACTAAATGATACACCAATTCTTTAGTGAAAAGTTAGTTAACGTTTCGATTTGAAGTTACTTAGTAAACTATTAAATCACATGGTCACCCGTACTGACTACGGGTCTCTTAGGTGAGATATAGCTTGCATTCTGGCTTTTCGGAGGCATCGAGCCGCTCGCTCAAGAAAACAAGAACTTAGCGAGTAGTACTTGGAGAATGTAGGATCTAATAGGAAGACTTACAGTTAAACAATAGTACTACTTTATTGAAAGTTAACACCATTAGATAAGTGCATGTGTTAAGGTGCATACCCTAACACTCTCACTCTTGTACTCTGCCTTCTCTTTTTTCTCCCTGTTTATATGATCATCTACACTAAAATAGCAAGAGCGAGCCATCTCATTGCCAATCGTAGCCATTTGAGTGGTGGAAGAGTAAGCCACCTCTTTATATAGGCGCTCATGACCATTGGATGCTTGCCAAGTCAATATCTTGGACATGTCACACTATAAATATCTAGTTCCTACAAGTTCATTATGAATACCTATATCTTGATAATTCTTTTTACCATGACAAACTAGTTCTAGTTGTGATATTTGGATTAGAGTGAATCATGGTAGAGTTTGTACTGTAATGCCTTAACATAGCTTGTTTGTAAGATTATGGCAAAATTTCAGCAAGTAAACATGTCATTAGTTTGATATTGAAACAAGTTCAAGAATTTGGACTTTGTAGATGGTAAGATATTGTCCTAATAGCCTGAAGCATGTATATGAATATGTAAGGGCATGCAACAAAGTGTTAACTATTTTTGTAATGGTATTATGATTCAGTTCTGGGCTGTAGTTTAAAGCAATGAGGAAGTGAAACTCAAATACATCATACTATGTTCAACTTTTGCTAATCTCTTTGCAAATTGAAGCCTTTTATGCTCAACTCATGATAAGAACAGATGATGGCTTGCTCCTAATTTACCTTACTTCTTGCTTGTATACGCATTGGTTATTAGGCTGAGAAAACATGTTATTCAAATGTTATTTCTGAGCTTAATTATTCCTAGGTTCTTGTCTGACCTAAGAACTATTAGCATAAATGGCCGCCAGTAGTACTCCCGCAGGGTCCCCGACCTGAGCAATAGAGGCCGTTGAAGACAGCACGGCCCCCCTCGTCGTGGCCGCACCGAGATTGCCGAGCAGACGTGGCTACGTATGCAAGTGGCCGCAACGCAAGGCCAGCAGAGCGTGCTTCCCGGTAACCAGCCTGCAGGATGGAGTAGCTGCGCATCCACCTCGGACGGCGGCCCGTACTCGGTGAATCCCGTCGACAGCATCACCGTAAGTCTCGTCCGCTAAACGGGTCGTTATAGTACGAGCTGATCTCATTGTCCTGACTCCAGTGCGGACGGCACGTCTATCCTCTGTTTCGCAGGAAGCCACTAGATGCACACTCACGGTGCAGATTCCTGGCATGAAGGTCCCGGTGGCGCACGACCAGGTTTTCCCAACGCCGGAGGGGGCAGTCCTGCACTGTGTTCCTATGCGGGAGCACCATGCGAAGGTGCAGGTGGACCTCGTCCTCAACGACTACAGTGAGGTGTTAGTCCCTATCCCCCCCGAAGAGGAGCTGACGAAGCTAGGGCAGTGCAAAAACTGCTTCATCCAATGGCCGAAGAGCCAGATTACTATAACCGCGGTGGCCTCTCCTCGCACGGGCCCCTCGTCCAACAACCCCTCTCCATCAATCGGACGATCTCCGTTGGGGCTCAGCCAATCACCTCCATCCTTTAGAGACCTGGAGGACCATCTTGTCGGGGACCAGCACATGTCACCGATTTTGCGGTCCCCGGAAGTGTCGGAAAGGCCCTCCGAGGGTCAAGGCGATCCTCTGGATCAACGGAGGGGGAAGATTTTCTCTCCCGCCACGCTAGCTAGGACACTGGAGGCAGCGTTGGCGGCAGGCAAGAGCCCGGAGCCGGTACAGCAGAGGAGGAAAAGCAAAAAGAGACAGGCCGGCACCGGCGAGAAGGAAAGAAAGAAGTAGAGGCAGAAATCCTTATCCTTCTCAACATCGTTATCCAAATTATCTACACGGACGAGAGGAGGGTGTGCAGTCCAGGCCCGTGGCTTCGGAGAGAGGAGGTGACGACGGGAGCACCGGCGAGGCGACGACGATCGGGGGCACGCGACCAGCGACGGGGCACCGCTGCGAGGAGGTACCGCGTCCAGCGCTGAGGCGGCCGCGCATGGCGGGGCTATGCGATGACGGGAGGCGACCGGCGGCAGGAGGCGGCGTGCTGAGAGGCGTTGGTCCGCGGCGGCGCTGGCGCAGCTCGGCTAGCTGACGGCGAGCGCGGCGGCGGCTTGGCCGTGGGAGCCCGAGAGCGGCGGCGGCGGCTTGGCCGCGGGAGCCCGAGGCCGGCGGGGCAGGAGCCCGGGACCGGCGGCGGCGGCTTGTCGACGGAGCGCGCAGGGGCAACGGGCGGCGGGGAGCTCCCAGCAGTGAGCGTGTGTGAAAAAAAAGAGCTTGAGAAGAGATATTTTGGGGGGAGAGAGCGAGAGTGGGGGAGTGAGATAAATGAGAGTGCAGGGAGTGAGATAAAGTGGCGTGCGGGTCCTCACACACGCCACTAGTAACTTGTTATTAGTGGCGTGCGGGTCGTCTCACACGCCACTAGTAACAGGTTACTAGTGGCGCGCGTGTAGTTGCGCACGCCACTAGTAAACATTTCTGGTTTTAGGGCTTTTATTCTATTTTTAGGGTTTTCATTTTAGTACTATGTTCCAATATTTGTATACATTTAATATAGATCATTAAATGTTTCATGTAAAAAGTTCACATTTTTTAGGGTTAGTTTTCTATTTTTAGGGCATTAAATGTATTTCTAGGTATTTAAAGGATATAATTTAAATTTGAACTAAAAGTACATTAAAAAATGCCAAAAAGTTGGTACAAAAATCATATTTAAGTTTTTGAGTATATATTTAGGTGTTGTGGAATAAAATATTAGAAAATTCAAACATCTGTATGGGAAAATTCAAACACTAACTTGTAGTAAATGGTTTTTGAATTAAAAAAATGTAAATGTGGTCTGAAAAATATGAAACTTGGTATGGTGTCATTATATGACCTATAGAGGCTGTGGTTAAATTTTGAGAGAGTTACAAAAAAGTTTTGATATAAGTTGCCTAGAAACCGAAGGATATCCGGGGAAGAATCATAGTTTCGAAGGGAAAGTGTGAGGTTTGAGAGAGAGAGCTGATAGTTTTGTTCCTCATTTGACTTTAAAATTTTTTATACATAGAATATACACCATTTAAAGTTCCATGTAAAATTTTGGGATTTTTTAGGGTTAGTTTGCTATTTTCAGGGAATTAAATGTATTTTTCTTATTAGTACACGCCACTGGTAAATGTATTTCTAGGTATTTGAATTTTAAAAAAGATATTAATGATGAATGTGAGGGTGGAAAAATACATCTATTTATTTTACAAATTTAGAAAAAAGAATCACTTAATTTGGACTTATAAATTAAAAGTTATCGATATTTAAATAATGCAAAAATTACTAGTGGCGTGTGCATATACGGGCACGCCACTAGTAACAATGTTACTAGTGGCGTGCCCGGATATGCACACGCCACTAGTAACATTGTTACTAGTGGCATGCCTGTACATGCACACGCCACTAGTAAGTGGTCCAGTTTTTTTTTGAACAGAATGGTCCAGTTACTAGTGGCGTGTGCTTATATAGGCACGCCACTAGTAACATAAATACTAGTGGCGTGCCAGTTCTCCCGCACGCCACTAGTAACTTATGCCGGGTCGGACTATTGGGTCTCACATACTAGTGGCGTGCCCTTTAGACCGCACGCCACTGGTAATATGTTATTAGTGGCGTGGGATGATTTGAGCACGCCGCTGATAATCTGAGCAGATACCAGTGGCGTGGCTTTTAGGGGGCGCGCCACTAATAAGTTTTCATCTATAAGGGGGTTCTGCACTAGTGTGAAGACGCTGCATGAAGATTACCTGAAGATGTCCAGAGATCCTGATACATTCTGCCAATATTGGAAGGTGAAGGTGCCAAGGGAATACAATTTCTTCATGCAAAATGACCAAGACACCTTCGACATCAACTTTGAAGACCTATTCAACATGTACAACCTCTATAGGCTCGACACCATGATGATCAGGCTATGGGCTCTCTACCAAGCCCAAGAGTGCAGACGTCTTCAGGACTCCAATATTGGCGTAGTCGATCCGATATGCATGAACGAAGGCTATGCCGGGACCCCGGACGGTCGAGGTTTTCTTGAAGAATACCTGTCGCGGGCATTCCTGGTTCATAAGGACAAGGAGTACATACTAGCCCCCTATAACCCTCCGTAAGTCCTGAACTTAGCACCGTGGAGTTTATTTTTTGTTTTTTACGTATGTATCTCCGCCTGCTTACGTTCAGTTGTTCACATTTACGCAGCAACCACTGGGTCCTAATTGTGATCGTTCCAAGCTGGGCCAAGGCTTTTTACTTTGACTCCTCATCGAAAAAGACAATGGACTTCACCAATATAACTAAGATTCTGGATACAGCTTTCTTCAGAGCCAAGTTCTCGGGCCATACTTAAATACCTGTAAAAGCGACAAAAATGGTACACCATTACAAGTTCCCTTGCAGAGTTCAGCCGGAAGCTAGCGTGACATGTGGGTACTACACCTGCGCCCATATGGACCTCTTTGTCCGGTACAAGAACAAGCATTGGAAAGATATGAAAGAACTGAAGGCTTGGAGCGAGCTGGGAAGTCACATGTACTACTGGCGACAGGACTTTGCTCACATCCAAAAAGTCTTCGCCAGACTCATCAACCTTGAAGTAATCAATCCGATGGGTGAATTCTACGCCGGCCCCCAATTTCCGAAGCCAAACTTAAGCGGGCATCAATAGAATCGTTGTTTCTGTAATTGAATAAACAATTGTTTCATACTTGTGACCGTCGTTGGAGTGTACATACTATATATGTGATTATGAATGTCTTAAGTGCCAACCGTTATGTGATTACAAATGTGTTATGCGATTAAGAGATTTGACTCTGTGAATGAATAGTTGGTATAGCCTGTGATTAGGAATAATGTAATGCTATAGCCTATTATTATAAATAATCTAAATGTGATTATGAGTTAACACAAAGCCTTTTCGGTTAGCATGAATACATATCTCTACTGACGGGCACTTACAGAAAGCCCGTCAGTGGAGTACGACGTCTACTGACGGGCTGTCATGACGTGACCGTCAGTAGTGATAGAACCAAGTGCCTCCGACTGGGGGTCTCCTCTGACGGTCCCTATGCGCCCGTCAGTAGTGCTAGAACCAAGTGCCTCCGACGGGGGGTCTCCTCTGACGGTCCCTATGCGCCCGTCAGTAGTAATAAACAGTACTGACGGTCCGTATGCCCGTCAGTGGAGTGACCCCCTCCACTAACATTTCCAGGGTGACGGGCCCCCTGTCCGTCAGTAGAGGGGGTTTTGCGACCGTCAGTGGTGACCTGTTCTGCTGTAGTGAATTAAGAATCCTCAGGAGCTTCCATGTTTTGTCCCTCTTATTAGGTGCAGGTTCTCCGTATATGCCAGTGAATCTCCATTTGAAACCATTATGTTCTACAATTACCATATCAATGTGATGTCTGGAAAAATTGTGAAGTTTAGCATTTACATGCCTTTTCCACAATAAGGCCAGATCCCCACTTGTGCCCTCACAATCCCTCACCACCAACTTTGGCATGCCCAGTAAGTATTTGAACCATTGCATTCCCTTTTCATCCATTTTGGTTTTAGACAAAAAGAGAATATCAGGGTCCTCCCGCTTCTGGAGATCCAGAAGTCCACGAACTGCTGGGCCATTCCCCAATCCCTAACAATTCCAAGCTGAAATCCTCATTTTGACTCGCCAGGCTGTCCTCGCAGCCCGGCATTTACTATCTCTGATTTGGTATTTTCTTCATACTCACCATCCCCCTTAAGCTCACCATCCACTTCCATTCTGGCCTTCTTTGAAATTTTTGCCTCCATGTCAATTTCCATTAGGTCAACATTCCTCTTTTTCAGTACAATATCAACAACCTGCTTCTTTTGGTGATCTTCCTTAGATCCTTGCCGGCGCTTAAAGGTACCTCATTTTGCACTTGCCCGTGATATCACTCACTGATTACCTTCCTTTCCATTATGTTCGTCATCCTTCAGTTGGGGCTTTCCCATCACTCCCTGACCATACTTCACTGTCGCTGAAGAGAGGCCACCCATACCTTATCTTTTGTCCCCTGCTGTGCATCCATGGGATCCTCACATTTCTTACAAGGATGGGAGTCCATGTTTTTATTCCCAGTCTCATCCGAAGGCTTATTGTCTTCAAAAACCAGCTTCTTGCCATCCACTGCCTCATTTGAATTATCCTTAGTTGACTTAAGAGGGCTCGTGACTTCATTCTCTTCTCCATCTTTTGGTTTTTCATCAATCCTGCCTGCTAGCAAATTCTTTCTCCAAGAAGGACTATGAAAGGACCGAAGGTGCCGACTAGAGGGGGGGTGAATAGGAGGATAATTAAAATTACTTCTTTCAATTTTGTTGAACAGATTAAGTCTTAGCTAGTTGCAGGGTGAGCTAACTGTGTAACAGGTGAATAGCACAGGCAAGATATTATGTATGATTTAACACATAGTTGTCACACAGGTGACTAACACAGGTGAGCTAAAGACTTAGAAATAATGTGCAACCTAACTGGCTGTGTAACAGGTAGCTAACACAGGTAAGAGATATGATCAATAGCAACTGTGACACAGCTAAGATAGCACAGGCAAAAAGGTGATCTACGACAGATGAACAGAATAAGTCTAAGATCACACAAGCATGCAAGAATAGCAAGACTATAAGTAATGCAGTAAGTACTCAGAGACAAGGTGTTTTTCACTAAAGTTCCCTGCTCTTCTCAGAGAGGTACGTCTCCGTTGGAGAGACTACTCCGAAGAGGTAGCTAGCACTGAATCGTGCTTGTTCTCCGAGTACTTGACGATCAGGCCTCTTGCTTTGCTTGTGGAAGTCCTTTTGCCTTGCAGCAGTTAGACTTCAGATCACCTTCACAAACTACTGGTTCAGCCCACACAAGCTTGGGTGATACCAGCAACTCCTACGCTCGTCTGGGAGTAGACACTCCAAGAGTAATTGATTCAGCAGCAACGAATCTTGTAGGAACCAAATGCTCTTCTGCTCAAGGACTCTAACTCTCTTAGGAAGGTTTGCTTTCGTTCCGAGTGAAAGAGGCTTGCAACGGTCGAATATACTTTATTAGTTTGAGCTAGCTTGGATGGTTGAGGTCGAAGACCTCCCCTGGTCCCCTATATATAGGGTTCGCAGGAACCCGACCGTTACACTGTTGCCACGTAGGATTAAGTGAGCCACCGGTGACAGACACCGGTGACACAGCTACACACTACGCCCAACCTATAACCGGCTCGGGCAGACCGACCCCTATGTCACCGGAGGCTGACACAGGTGAACCCTTAACTGACGTAGCAGCACTACTCAGCTCGGTCTTGGCACATGACATACCCTCAGCATACAACTACTCTGATCCCTAATAAGGAGAGAACCTCCGACAATCTTCTGACTCAGCAGACAAACCATCGCAGTACAGGTCCCTTAGCATTTACAAGCTCTTCCCTGGTACAGAGATATACCTGAGTCATAGAGCGCTAGACCACCTGTGACACAGCTGTGTCACACCGGTGACTCTAACCCCTAGGGATTTCTACTGCTAGCACTGCAGAGTGCTAACAAAAACCAGTTTCACACTTGTGCAAAACTGTTGACACAGGGCCACTGACCTCAAAGCACCAGTGCCACTGTCCAACACCCTGAGCATTGAGCAAAAGATCCTCCACAGATTATTACTACTTCATCCCTCTTGATAGTACGGGTGTTTCCTATGGACTGAAAGAAACTAGCAAATCTACTCTTTACCTGCCACCAACTATATTCACGGCCCTTGACGCATCAAGCCACCATCACCTTGCTTGCAACTCCTTGCACAGCACCAGCTTCTTCACAGCTGTGACACAGCTGCCTAGCACAGCCATTTCCTTGTCTTAGAAACCACCTTTGTACTTTTTGGGTGGTCATCATTCCCTTGATGATCCTTCTTCCTGAAACCTATTTAACTTGCTTACACTCATTGTAAACATTCACTACACCATGACCTATTATAGAGGGCATTCACAATTGCCGGGAAATATATACTTGAGGGCAGGTCAACTGCCTGGAAATATTTTTGCCGGCACTTAAAAACCGCCCTAGAAAGTGCTGACGGGAAAGATCTTTCCCGGCAGTTATAGTTTTCGCGACAGATAGTCTATCCTTGTTAATTAAAGAATTGCTGGCAGATAGTTTATTTCCCAGCAGTTATTTGCTTTCCCGACAGTTAATCCTTTCCCGACAGTAATCTAGATTACCGGCAATGGAGTTGCCCCCATAGAAAAATCCCGGCAGATGAGGTTCAGTTTGTTCAGGTCGAGATCAAAATAAATTATGCATTTTCATTCACAATAACTATTTGATTCTTTAGACAAATGAGCGTACAAATAGATGAGACACAGGTTGAATTCATGTTTCGCAATAGAAGCACTACCATTTATAGCAGTCCAACAGTCCATCATTTGTACAAAATATTACAATTCATACTCAAATATATAGCAGTCCATCATTTGTACAAAATATTACAATTCATACTCGAATATATAGCAGTCCATCATTTGTACAAAATATCCACTAGTTTAGATCAGGGAAGAGCTATGGCCAACTACAAAACATTATGCCACGACCATTGGCAAAATGGAGACAACTCTAGCAATTGGTAACTTCAAAGGTCTTGTGTTCTGGACCTGAAAAACATCGACAATTCAGTTAATACTACATAGTATAATATCTTTGAACTAGCTGTAGATCATGCTACGAATTTTCAACTGGAAATGACGAGGCTTGCTTAAATACTGAATATGTTTATTTTCTTGTTTTTCTGCTCTATCTTTTGATTCATAGGCTTCAAGTTATGGTCCTAGATGTTTGCTGGTGGCCTGATGGTATGGTCTTGACTGCCTTACATGTTGATGTGTTGCGATTTGTGAAGCATCTATGTTATTTTGTGTTTTAGATAGTATCATTAAGATGTCTGATTGTGTCCAGACTCCAGAGTTGTCACTACTGTGCATTTAGTTTGCCAAAAAAGTCATGTCGCATTATATGGCATGTTGTTTATCCCAATTTTACACATCTAGAATTTCTATATTGTTTTCAGGGGACAGCACGGTTGATGTTTAATTCGTTTGCTGCTTCTTTGTGGCTCTTGCCATTCTCAAAATACTGCAAAGCTGATAATATATACTGGAAGCATTTTTTTGAGGGAAAAGGAGGTTACCCTCACAGACAACAATGTGATGAGATGGAGTTCTTTATAGAATCACTTCCCTTCTTGCAGATATTTAAGTTTTTTCACTAAGCAGATGTACAACTTTTTCCTTTACAGATATGGATGCATATCCATCCATTATGGACATAACTGAGAACTTAACCTCTAGCATGGAGTGTGGAAAGCCAATACTCTTGTCATTGTCTGCCAGAGAAGTTTCAGATGGTACTTTGTTCAAAACTATACAGTATTATGACCCACAGAGCAAGGCCCTTATCCATCAGCTGGAGAAGTAAGTTTTGAATTATATCTCTTGCAGTGCTGTTACACTGTAATTCATACACCTATTGTCTCTAAAATAAAAATACAATATTGCAGGCTTTGATATACTTATGATAGATAGCGTCTACCAACTAGTCAACCACCAAACAAAGTCTAGATTTGAGCCAAAAGTAGTATCTAAGACCTTGTATTTTGATCCCTATTGATCTCAGGTATTACCATGGTGACCCAGTTCTCAATCCTCTGACACCCTGGGAGAGACCCCCAATAAAGAATGTATTCTGCATATATGGCATTGATTCTAAGACTGAGGTAATACAACAATGATATGGGATGGTAATACAACAATGGTACACTATGCTATGGAGCCAATTTCCTATTTTGAATCAGCCTTTGAAGGAGCTTAGTGCTCTAATAAGATGTTGATACACTTCGAGTACAATATGCAGTTGATGTATATTCTCGAGTAATATAGTTTTGCAAGTCCTATAGAGCAGGCTTTCTAGTGTTAACTGGAATTCACATCTCTAAAATAAACGTGCGCTCATATTTCAGATATAGAACAACCAAACACTACTCTTATTGATCAAATAATGCAGCAGAAAATTGACATTAAGCATCTGACAACAAATTTCCATATCATCTAGGAGCAACAATCAAATATAGCCCATCTATAAAGGAATATAGGCTTACTTCAACAGCAAATTAAGTTTAGTAGATCATCCAGATCTTGCCAAGCAGCATATCAGCCCTATCCATCAAGCATCCCCACATGAACCAAAATGAGTAGAACATCTACACAAGCATAAATATGTTTCTAGCAGTATATCAACCAAAATAAGTGTGGTATTAGCATTGCACATAACCACAATGAAGTGCTTGTCTTCAGATGATGTGGGCTGCAGATTTTGACGAAGATGCAATCAGGAATTTAGAAGAGAACTGCCTAGAACCATTGCTAGTAGATATGAAGAATGATTTATTATGTGAGCAGTACATCCAGGCATAATGTTGTTTGTCTAAAAATTTGGGTTTCGCTACCTTCTCTGCCAGTACTGTGAGAAAAAAACAGAAGTATAGTCCATCAAAACAAATCTTAATATTTGTTAGTGCAAGTTTCTGTATTGATGATTCCATTTTCTTTAGTAGTTTCAGCTGAAGATATTAGTGATCTTTTGAGTTCATGTTCAATGCAAAGGTTTGGTCCCTTTTACAATAATTTCAATAGGCGTGTAAGAGCAACTTACACTGTGCATGTTGTGCAGCTTCTCATTCACCAGCTTCTCAAGAGCTAGAGCCAACTCCATTGCTGAAATCACAAGTTAAAACATAGGATACGTGGTATGGTTAGTCTTGCTTGCAGATGTAATCATCAAATTTTCTACATCGCAAGGTTCCGAAAAATAAGCAGCAAAACAGGGAAATTATCAAAAATTTAAATGATTGCTACTTGTTTTTACATTGTTTCATTCCGTTTTTGTTTTTTCATGTATTTAAATATAGAAGTTTCCAAATACAACATCCATCAGATATGATCAAAAGGTCATCCGTAGATATCAGTTCACTGAACATTTACTGAAAAATCTGACTACTCTTCGATGAGTCCATGTGTAATCACCAATCACTTGATCAGTAGCTTTGCATCGACCTACTTTACCTTAACTTCCAATCTATCTGCTGAAAGTTCCAACTCATACATACAACCAGATTCACGGTAGGGTGAATTCACTTCCATAACAAAAGCGAACTTTTGTTACTTCCCCTAGTCTGGCACAACATGCAAATCACCCCAAACCACTTAATTTTCACATGCACAACCAGACACTCAGAATCACACCAAAAAACACAGGCACACGCACCATTCGTGTAACATAACTCACTACAGTCACAGCCAGAATGTCACGATGGACTGGAGCCTCACCCTCCCGCCACGTCTGTTCTGATCGACACAACAGCACACGAAGCATCATCAGTACCTAGTACAAAGAAACACAGGCACCAGCGAAGGAGATGAGTTACTAGACCAACACATAGTCATTGGCGTTAGTTCACCTCAATCGACGCCGCGACCCGGAGCATCCATGGCGAGAAGGTCGCTGGCGATGTAGAGGCTGCAGGCCACCGGCGCTGTAGGGGATGGAGTTTGCGGCGTTGTAGGGGATGGAGTTGGCGGTGCTGCAGGAGCGGGCCCGAGGAGCAGCCGGTGGAGAGGCGCCAATGGCAGAGGTGGCTTTGGGTGGTGGCGGCCAGCTCGCCGGAGAGAGGAGGGGGCCCGCGACGCGCCACCGACGGGGGCAAGCCCGGCGGAGCGCCGCCTGTGGCGGGCTGCGACGCCGAGCCACAGACCACCCAGGGGGCGCGACGAGGGGGACCATGGGGGTTGGGCGGCGCTAGACCGAGCAGAGCGAGGGGGCACCGGCGGGACAGACCGGGAGCTTGGCAGAGGAGGCGCGGGAGCTGGGCGAGATGGGGGTTGCGGGGAGTGGAGAGGGCAACCGGCGACAACGGGCGGCTGGCTGGCGGCGGCGGCGAAGCGTCCTAGTGCGGTGGTGGTGGCGGCGGGGTAAAGGGCAGGGACGCAGGCGCACAGGGGCGGGGGCGGCGTTTTAGGGATGGGTGGGGAATTGTGAGAACTGGGCGGAACCAAAAGCGCGAATGGCTTCTTTTCTCCCACGCGAGCCCGCCGTATTTTCATCCTCCCGCCTAAAAAAAATCTCGGCAGAAAGCGTGCCTCGCAGAATTTATACCGGCAGTACGTGCGCCTCTAAAAGTATATCAGATTCCCGGCACTCAATTGCCCCCGTTTGTCTACTTACCCCGGCAGATGATTGGCCCTTCAAAAACTTTGCCGGCAGATAGATCATCCCGGCAGTTAAATTGCCTCCTTTATCCTACTTTTCCCGGCAGTTCATTGCCCCCAATCTTGGATCATGGTGTAGTGATTAGATCCCAGATTGAGTTGCCATTAACCATCAAAACCACTTAGGGGCCTAGATGCTCTTTCAATCTCCCCCTTTTTGGTGGTTAGTGGCAACCCATTCAACAAATTCACATAAAGGTTGAATGAGAGATACATGTGCAGGTTGTTAGAAAATACTCCTCCTGAAGCTGTGCATAATAGATTTGCTTTTATCAGGCTAGTGCACAGATTTTTAATTTTGGATATGAGTAGTATGTTCTTACAACTTACACTTTTATCAATTCAGAGAATGTGTATCAGAGCATATGTCATTTTAGAGCATATATATCAGAGCATATGACATAAAGGATATATCTGAACTGATATATTTTTCTTCTGATGCAGTTATAATAACTAGAATATATGAGTTTTAATCAGAGCATTCCAGTTATGATAACAGAGCATATAGATGTGTATCAGAGCAAAAAATAGAGCACAAATTTAGAGTAGACATATGAATCAGAGTAAATTTATGTGCAAAGCATCAGAGCAATTATTCAGAATAAGCATATGTACCAGATCAAGGCTGAATAAGGCTCACATTACTGCATCAGAGCTCATTAAACTCATTAAAGATGAACATTACAATATTAGAGCATATCACAAAGATGAATTGTAATCAAGACAGAAGAATCAGAAATTAAAACACAAGTCTTGATACAAAGGTTTACTCCCCCTATATCCAAAATACTCTCTCTCTTATATCTCTCCCTTTAGCACTCCTCCCCCTTGCACTATTACTACCATTTTCTCTCCCCCTTTGACACTAAAACACCAGAAAGGGGATGAGGAGAAGAAACATTCAGGGGAACTTGGTCTTCAGCAGCTGGAGAACTTCTGATAGTTGAGCCTGCAGCTAATCGACTTTGGAGTCTAGATTGTCAACTTTGGTTCTGAGCTAAAGATTTTCTCTGCGTAGAGCTGTAAACTGTGTTGGCATGACCTTGTTCTGGTAGGCTCTGGCTACTGCTTGAGACATGAGAGAGGAGGACAGAGTGCCATCTTCAGTTACCTGTGTCACAGATACTAACTCAGCTGGGTCAGCTTCAGGAGACTCAGCTGGGACACCGGTAGGCACTTGGACTGCAGGCGCTGGCACCGGAGGGACAGGTACTTGAGGAGCTGTGGGAGCAGCTATGTCACCGGGGGCAGACATAGCTGGATTAGGAGAATCGCCAAATAGAGCTGGCACAGTAACCTCATCAGGATGGTCATCAGCCTGAGGTCTGAGCTGGGTCTTTATGGTCTTCACTGTCATGTCGAAGTTGGAATCCAGAAGACCTGTTGAAAGGACCGAAGGTGCCGACTAGAGGGGGGTGAATAGGAGGCTAACAAAAATTACTTCTTTTAATTTGATTGAACAGGTTAAGCCTTAAACAGGAACCAAGGTTAGCTAGCTGTGTGATAGGTGAGTGACACAGGCAACAGATAGTGTGTAAATTAGCATGCAGCTGTCACACCGGTGCCTAACACAGGTGTTCTAAGGACTTAGTAAATGATGAGCAATCAATGTGCCTGTGTAACAGGTAACTGACTCAGGTGTGAGATAAGATATATAGCAACTGAGACACAGCTAATGAAACATAGGTATAAAGGAGATCTATAACAGATGAACAGAATAAGTCTAAGATCTCACAAGCAAGCAAGCAAGCAGGAAGCTAAAGACAATACAGTAAAGTACTCAAGGAGATAGTGTGTTTTTCACCGAAGTTCCCAGCTCTTCACAGAGTGGTACATCTCCGTTGGAGAGGCTACTCCGAAGAGATCGCCAGCACCAAATCGTGCTTGTTCTCCGAGTACCTGACGTTCAGGCCTCTTCCTTTGCTTGTAAAAGTCCTTTTGCTTGCAGCAGGTAGACTTCGATTCACCTTCACAAACGTCTGGCTCAGCCCACACAAGCTTGGGTGATACCAGTGACTCCTACACTCGTCTAGGAGTAGACACTCCAAGAGTAATAGATTCAGCAGCAACAACTCTTGGAGGAACCAATGCTCTTTGCTCAAGAACTCTAACTCACCCGAACTGACACTTAGGAAACTTTGGCTTTTGTTCAGTGGGAAGAGGCTTTGCAACGGTTGAATATGATTCACTGGATTGGCAAAGGTTGATTGGTTGAGGTCTAAGACCTCCCCTGGTCCCCTACATATAGGGTTCACAGGAACCCGACCATTACACTGTTGCCACGTAGGATTAAGTGAACCACCGGTGACAAGCACCGGTGATACAGCTACACACTACGCCCAACCTATAACCGGCTCAGGCAGACCGACACCTGTGTCACCGGAGGCTGACACAGGTGAACCCATAACTGACGTAGCAGCACTACTCAGCCCGGTCCTGGCACACGACATGCCCTCAGCGACAACACTCTCTGAAACCTAATAAGGAGAGAACCTCCAACAGCCTTCCGACTCAACAGACAAGCCACCAGAGAGAGAGCTAGACCACCTGTGACACAGCTGTGTCACACCGGTGACTCTAACCCCTAGGGTTTTCTACTGCTAGCACTACAGAGTGCAAGCACAAAACTAGTTTCACACTTGTGCAAAACTGTTGACACAGGGCCACTAACCTCAAAGCATTAGTGCCACTGTCCAACATCCTGAGCATTGAGCAACTAGAACCTCCACAGATCATTACTGCATCATCCCTCTTGATAGTACGGGTTTTTCCTACGGACTCAAAGAAACTAGCAAATCTAGGCTTTACCTGCCCACCAACTGTAGTCACAGCCCTTGACGCATCAAGCCACCATCACCTTGCTTGCAACTCCTCGCACAGCACTGGCTTCATCACAGCTGTGGCACGGCTGCCTAGCACAACCATTACTTAGTCCTGGAAACCACCCTTGTACCATTTTGGTGGTCATCCTTTCCCTGATGACCATTCCTCCTGGAACCTACTAACCTGCCTACACTCAATGTAAATGTTAGATTCCAGTTTGAGTTGCCATTAACCATCAAAACCATTTGGGGCCTAGATGCTCTTTCAATCTCCCCCTTTTTGGTGGTTAGTGGCAACCCATTCAACAAATTCGCAGAACGATTTGAATAGAAGATACATGTGAAGGTTGTTAGAGAATACTCCCCCTGAGGCTGTGCATAATAGATTTGCTTCAATCAGGCTAGTGCACAGATTATGATTTTGGATATGGGCAGTATTTTTCTTACAACTTACACTTTTATTAGTTCAGAGAATGTGTATCAGAGCATATGTCATTCTAGAGTGTATGTATCAGAGCATATGACATAAAGGATATATCTGAACTGATATGTGTCACTTCTGATGCAGTTGTAATGACCAGAGTATATGAGTATGAGTCAAAGCATGTAAGAATATCAGAGTATACATCACTGGTCATGTGTATAAGAGTGCCAATAGGCATATGTATCAGAGCATGAGCCAGTAGACATGTATTAGAGCATGATTCTTAACATGATTATATGAATCAGAGCATAAAAAGATACAAAGCTTCATTCAAGAAGATATATGCATCATGGCAACAACATTAAGAAGACATGTGCATCTGAGCAACACAATTTAGCAAGAACTACTTCATCAGAGCATTACTGAAATATTGCTGCATCAGAGCAAAATAGATGACTTAGTAGTAACTTGCTAAATCAGACCAAAAGATTAGTTAATTGTAATCAAGACAGAGGAATCAGAAATAAAACAATTCTTGACTACACTAGAAAATATAATTTTCTCTCCCCTTGTATCCAAAATACTCTCCCCCTATCTCTGTAAACTCTCCCCCTTACACACATCTCTCCCCCTTTGACACTAAAACAGCAAAAAGGGTTGAGGAGGAGAAACATTCAGAGCTTGGTCTTCAACAGCTGGAGAACTTCTGATAGCTGAGCCTACAGCAGATCAACTTTGGAGTGTAGACTGTTGACTTCTGTTCGAAGCTGAAGGTTCTCTCGACGCAGAGCTGCAAACTGAGTTGGCATCACTCTGTTCTGATAAGCTCTGGCTGCTGCTTGAGACAAAAGAGAGGACGAGAGGGTGCCATCTTCAGCTACCTGTGTCACAGATACTAACTCAGCTGGGTCAGCTGCAGGAGTATCAGCGGTGACACCGGTAGGCACTTGGACCTGAGGCACAGGCACTTGGGGAGCAGGCGCTTGAGGAGCTGTGGGAGCAGCGGTGTCACCGGGAGCTGACACAGCTGGTTCTAGAGAATCTCCAAACAGGGCTGGAACAGCAACCTCATCAGGATGATCATCAACCTGAGGCCTGAGCTGGGTCTTGATGGTCTTCACTGAGATGTCGAAGGTTGATTCTAGAAGACCTGTTCTCTGAATGATCATAAACATGATATAGGACCCATATCTAAGCTTGGCTTTCTTGTCCTTCTGGATAGCATCAATTTCATGGAAAATGTATCTAGCCACATCAAAATGTACATTCTTAGCTATGTGCACCAGTACTTGCCAAACTGAGTTGTAAACAGCATCTATATTGCCTCCCTTGGGCTGAAGAGTGACATTGAGAATTTTAACCAGATGCTTGGCTGTGATTGTAATGTCCTTGAAGTACACATGATCTGATGGGGCAATTGCAGGGAATGTAAAGTTTCTTGGATAGAATCTTCTGTTTATAGTTAAATTTAGCTTTGAGATTTATCCGGTTGGCCAAATTAATATTGCAGTTGGGAGTTGAAATAATGAATTAGCAAACTGTGGCTTTAGTGTTAAACTTTTATACAGGCTTAACTATTGCAGCATCCTGGGTTCCGGATACCGAACACCAGCGCGTCTGCGTCCCCGAGTACTGGTGGTCCCGAGTACCTGTGACCCCGAGTACTCGCAGCCCGAGTACCCATGTTCCCGAATAATCACGTCCCCGAATACTCACGTCCCCGAGCACTGAGTGGATCAGCTCGGGAACTCGAGTAGTTTTCCCGAGTACCAGGGCGTCATCCGAATCGATTTGGAAACCGAGCAGCCGCGTCCCCGAGTACTAAGGTACTCACAAAAGACCCCGAGGATCTTCGACTTGGAGATATCAGGAGACTTCAGCTTGGGAAACAAGGAATTGCGGAGCATTACACAGGAAAGTTAGTCACGGATTCGGGAAGGTACTCGTGTGCAAGGAGGAGTTCTGTTTAAAGATGGTTACGATAAGATCGGGATCCTTCAAATAAGGAAAGATTATATATCTGTATTCGGTTAGAATCAGGAGTCCCGATCTCCTACGGAAAGACCAGCCGCCCTATAAATATGTAAAGGGTGACGGCCGATTGAGATATCCAACAATCGACACAAATCAATCTATTACTTTTATCTTTTATCCTTTTCTTAGTAGTAGATCTTTGCTATTTTGCGCTGAAAAAAAGTCGTTTCTTCTTCACAAAATAAGAAGATCTTTATTGCTTTGCTCGGAAAGCAATCGTCCATCGTACACGAAAGTGCGATAGTTATCCTTTGTTGCTTTGCCAGGAAAGCAATCGTTTATCGTACATGAAAGTACGGTTGGCGACTCCACATTACCTAGGTGTTCTGCGGATCCAATTTTCACGCGAACACAATTGGCGACTCCGCTGGGGAAGACGAAGAAACGAGCTACATGATGAACACCGACTCCAAGGACGGAAGCATCGTCAACCCCGACAACATCATCGCCGTCACGCTCGATGACCTATCTGAAGATGAACGGCGAGAGATTGAACGCCAACTCGAAGAAGAGCAAGCGGAACGACTCCGGCAGAAGTTGGCCGGCTACTAGAAGACGAGGAACGGCGTCATCAAAAAAGTAGTTGTGCTGAGTCCTTCTTCCGTGCTCAACACCGAGGTAAGTAAACCGACTTGTCCTGAGGACATTGCTCATCTGATCGACGTGTCGGTAGCTAGTAAATATGGGTCTGATATTGATAATACGGCACAAACACTCACTCAAGTGATGACTAGCCGATTTGAGGACTTCAAAGAACAACTTGCTAAGGATTTGAAGAATAGTTTGCAGCACCAAGTTAGGTCGATGGTGTCATGGGTCAATGACGAACATCGGGGTAAGCAGCCGATGTACCCAGACACTGATGGGATTAATCACTCAATGGAAACCACTCCGGCAATTACTGCGGCTACTATTCCGACTTCGGCATACCCAAGCCTCACCAACGACCACCAAAGTCTTAGCCTTAATGCACATGTGCCACAACCATATTACCAAACAGTAGCGTACAGCACACCACCTATACCTCCTCTCGGTACCGGAGTCCCCATGGGCCGGTTCCGGATTCATATTTCAATCCACCACAAGTCCAACCGATTCTACCGGGGCCGACTTCACACTCACACGGTACATCAGTGCCACTAGCCAATTCAAGTTTTTAGGATCAACTCGCTGGAGCACTCAGGGAACTCAGCATAGAACCCAAGGACAAAACACGTGCTTATCAGAAGCCGTACCCTGAATGCTTCGACACAACGCCGTATCCCCGCGGTTTTAGAGTTCTAGATTTCATTAAGTTCACCGAGGAAGAGGGTAGATCTACGTTCGAGCACGTAGGGCAATTTTTGGCACAATGTAGTGAAGTCGGCACATCAGACCTCTACAGGGTCAAGCTTTTTCCCTTGTCATTATCTGGTACAGCCTTCACATGGTTCACATCGCTCGCTCCCAAGTCCATCACGACATGGGCTCAATTAGAGCAAAAGTTTCACGAGTACTTTTTTAGCGATGAGACCGAGCTTAGGCTCTCGGACCTGACAATGGTTAAACAGAAGTACAATGAACTGGTGTATGATTACATTAGAAGATTCAGAGAAGTCAAAAACCGGTGTTTCAGTTTGACCATAGCCGAAAAGGATTTAGCCGACCTCGCTTTTTCAGGCCTGCTTGCTCACATAAGGGATAGATTAGAAGGTCAAGAGTTTTTGAATATTAATCAAGTCCTACAGAAAGCCGTGACACAGGAGAACCGTGCTAAGGAAATCAAGCAATATAGCCAGTTTGGAGATAATAAGAACAAAAGCAAAGAAAAACCTGCGGTTAACATTATATCATATGATGACGACTCGACTAGTGATGATGATGTCGACGTATGCATAGCCGAGTGGGTTCAGGCACCCAAGTCGAAACCTTTTGCGTGCTCCGCTTTAAAGCCTACACCTACTCGGAGAGAGGAAATTAAGTATACCTTCGATGTTAGCAAATGTCATAGGATTTTTTATATGCTCCTGCAAGAAAATCTAATCCGAGTAAGGGAAGGGCATGTATTCCCATCGACGGAGGAATTGGGCAAAAGAGCTTACTGCAAGTGGCATAACTCCTTTTGTCATGCTACTAATGATTGCAATGTGTTTCGTCGACAGGTACAATCGGCCATTAATGACGGACGATTGATATTTGCTCAGAGCACCAAGATGAAACTAGATAGTGACCCTTTTCCAATCAATGTGATCGACTTGGAAAAGAAGAAGGTGTTGATTCGGTCGGATCAGGCAGAGTCGGCAAAGGGAAAGAACGTCATTGTTGACGATAATGCTGCTCCAAGGATGATCAAACCAAAAAATCCAGAAATCGGAGTCTGGAAGGTCAACCAAGGAAAGGGGCAAGTCGCAAAGCCGAAGCCGACGGTGAAACAATTGCTGGACAAATATGCCTCACGCACGCCCAACAATGTGTTCACTCGGCTCAGAAACACTAAGCGTCCTAGGTCACCTCCACGACCAGAGTTCGGTGCTCCCGAGTACTGGCAAGAAGGTCCATACATTCAGCCACCATACTTCACAACGGGTCCTCCATATTGGGGATGCGCGCCTCTGTGTTACCCGCAGTTCCCTCCATGGGGTTTCAATCCCTGGGCATCGCATCCCGTTAGACCAATCGGCATTGCACAGCCGAGTTGGATCCCATCAAGGACCGAGTTCAGGGAATACCCACAAGGGAAGAGGACTCGGTTTAACCCGAGGGCCAGGGCACCGAGTGAGATTGCCAGTCGGCGTAAGGGGCTCGGTGCACAGAGGTACTCGGTAGCGTCTGGAGAGTCTCAGAGAAACAGCTCGATCAAGCGCGTTTGGGTGCCGGTCAGGCGGGACGAGTCCAAATCTAGCAGCACCACAACGGCCCAGTTCGCGCCCAACTCGGACGAAGCGGGTGTTACCCGAGTTCTGGAGGCAAGTCAACAACAATAATCCGCCGTAGCGATCAATCCTCAGAACAGCTCGGCGACACCAGTGGGAACCTGGCGGATACAGTTCGGCACGATAGACAATTCGGACAGGCCAGAATCCAGCGGCGCAGCTAAAACCGGCACGCAGAAAAATGAACTCAGCAAGCCGGTACCAAAGAAGCATGGTAGCAACATTAGGTCGGTTGAGCCAGGAACAAAGCCGAAGCCTCAATGGTGCCCTATAGGGCTCACGCATACCCAGAAGCGGAGGGTACAGCGATTACGAACACGCAAGCTCAGAGAGGAGCTAGTCGAGAAGAAGCGCGACGAGTGGTTCAACCAAGCAAGGCCGATGACACCAGCAAAGATGACTTGGAAAGAGAAGCGCATAGCGAAGGAAGAAGTTGGTGCTACCGGTGGCAATGTTAGGGAAGTGCCCACTGACATGGACGTCAACATGGTGTCGAGTTACCCATGGATTTTTGTGCACGCCCGAGCTGGGAATCACAGAAACTCGTACTCGGTCTGAAAAATGCTCTACGTTTGAGAAGCCAGAAACATCTGGATAGCACTTGAAGCCTCTATTCATCAAGGGCCACATCAATGGAAGACCTAGTCGGCCGCATGCTCGTTGATGGCGGCGCTGGGGTCAACATTATGCCTCTTTCGGTTTTCTCCAAGTTAGGCCGAAAGGAGTCCGAGTTGATGAAGACCAACATGGGGCTCAGCAGGTTCTCAGGGGAATTATCCAAAGCCAGAGGCATACTATCCGTAGAAGCTCTACAGTCGGGAGCAAAACCTTGCCGACTGCTTTTTTTCGTCATCAATGTCAAAGGCCGATATAACGTGCTTTTGGGACGCGACTGGATTCATGCCAATTGTTGCATCCCCTCTACCCTCACCATCAGTGCTTAATCCAGTGGGTGGATGAGGACGTGTGAAGATCATCAAGGCAGACAACTCGGCTTGCATCGCTCTTGCTGAGACAACGGTTGATTGGCAACATGGCGATATGAGATGCTTGTCAGGTAGGAATTTATCAGACTACGATTACATCAGTATCAGTTAGGATGGTTTTTGTATCGATACAGGCCAGCCGGCTTGTATAGCTCGGCTTAACGACTTATCTTTGTAAGTAATGAATAAGGAAGATAGCATTTAAGTGGTTGCAAAAGCGTACCAAAGAGTATCGTTCCGGGAAGAGCGATATGCACGAGACCATTGAAGACTTTGATGACATGGAAAAACTCGGACAAGAGTTCTCATCGGTCGACCCGCTTGAAGAAGTCGACATTGGTGACGGAAGAGTTCTCCGACCTACGTTCATCAACGCCAATATGGAAGTCGGTCAGAAGACGAGGTATGCACGTTACTTAGAGAATTTATTGACTGCTTTGCTTGGAATTACACTAAAATGCCCGGGTTGAGTAGAAGTCTAGTCTAGTCGAGCACAAATTACCTATCAAGGCTGGCTTTAGACCACATAAACAACCACCTAGGCGTTTCAACCCTAATTTATGTGACCGTATCAAAGAGAAGTCGATCGGTGGTGAAAGCCGTGTTTATTCCGGGGACCGTGTAGTATGCCGAGTGGATCTTTAATATTGTGCCGGTCGAGAAGAAAAACACTGGTAAAATTAGAGTATGCATCGACTTTAGGGATCTAAATAAGGCTATCCTAAAGATGAATATCCCATGCCAATAGCCGACATGTTAATAAACAATTCTTCGGGACACAAGGTAATTAGCTTTTAGACGGCAATGCTGGGTACAATCAATCTCTATGCCGAAGAGGACATGTTTAAGACTGCCTTTTCGTTGCCCCGGGTTCGTAGGGTTATTTGAATGGGTGTCATGACGTTCGGGTTGAAGAATGCCGCGCCACATATCAACGAGCTATGAACTTGATATTTCATGATCTTTTGGGCATAGTGTTGGAAGTAATACATTGATGATGTCGTCGTGAAGTCAGCTAGATTTGATCATCATTTAGCCGACTTTGCGACTAGCCTTTGAAAGGATGCGTCGGTATGGGTTAAAAATGAATCCACTCAAATGTGCTTTTGGAGTGTCGGCTGACAAGTTCTTAGGGTCATAATTCATGAATATGGTATAGAGATTGACCCTAAGAAGATAGATGCCATCAGGAAGTTAGAAGAACCCACATGCAAAAGGATGTGGCAGAGTCTATTGGGAAAGATAAATTACTTAAGACGATTTATGTCTAACCTGGCGGGAAAGATTGAATTGTTTGTCCCTTTACTCCGACTAAAGCATGAAGCCGAGTTCACTTGGGGGGCAGAGCAGCGGGATGCTTTCAATAACATTAGAGATACTTGTCGAGCCCTCCGGTGCTTCAAGCACCTAAGTCGGGTGTGCCGTTTCAGATGTATATTGCTGCACAGACAAGGTGATTGGCGCGGTTTTAAAAACGTCAGGAAGTCGACAGAAAGGAATGCACTATCGCATATATAAGTCGCTGTTATACTTGACATCGAAGTCGGTACGTGTTCATTGAGAAGTTATGCTTATCTTTATTCTATGCATGTACCAAGTTTCGGCATTATCTGCTTTCGAGTTACTTGCGTGGTGGCTTGCCAAGTTTGACGTAATCAAATATATGTTTCAACAACCGATTCTTAGCAGTAGGATTGGGAAATGGACTTATGCATTAATAGAGTACGATCTGATATATGAGATCGTTGCGCTCTATGAAAGGTCAAGTCATCGCTGACGTCATTGTTGATCATAGGGTTAGGGATGAGAAGGTATTAGTTATGTTAGTGTATGCCCATGGAAACGTTCTTTTGACTGATCGGTTTGTAGAAGTGGGCAAGGTATTGGTAATGTTTTAATTTCACCAAACAATGTGTGGCTACGAAGCATCGTCCGACTAGAATATCCTTGTACTAATAACCAGGCAGAGTATGAAGCACTGTTGTTTGGTTTGCAAAACCTAGTCGATATGGGCGTGAAAGATATAGATGCTTATGGGGATTCATTCTGGGTAGTTCAGTAAGTTAATAGAGAATTTCAGTGTTTTGATGGGTTGTTGAATAGTATTTAGACCGATGTTTAGATATAATCAAGTACTTAGATACTTTCACTATAAGCCATGTGCCTAGGGAAGATAATTCTAGAGCTAATTGTCTAGCACAACAAGCGTCTGGATATCAGTCGGCAGGGGAAAATTCTTTGTATCAGAGGAGCCGATGCTAGCTGCTGTTAGAGGCAAGGCCCGACTCATTTGAAGTCGAGGCCGACATGCTTAGAAGCTGGTACCAACTCGGTGGTCGCTAGTTCAGTACGAGAATCACAGTAGCCGAGCCGCGGGCAACGTAGAATTAATGATTGGAGAGTACCTCTAGCTAGTTATTTGAAGGATCCGAGTCAAACAAGGGATAGGAAGATTCGGTGGCAAGCTATAATATACCTTGTTGAATGACGAGTTATATCACCGAACATAGAGGTTACTGTTAAAATGTTTGGGTCCTGATCATCAAGGGTACCTATGGGAGAGGTGACATGGAGGAATATACGGAAGCATCAGTCGGCCCCTAAGATGCAATGGTTATAAAAAGAGCAGGTTTCTATTGCTGACGATGTTGGAAGATTTTTTTAATATTATAAGGATGTGAAGCATACCAGAAATTCAGAAATGTACAATTGGCACCCGCAACTATGATGAATCCTATTATAAAGCCATGGCCGTTTAGAGGATGGGGTTTAGACTTCATTGGTCAATACATCCTGCTTCTTCTAAGGGGTCACCGCTTCGTTCTTGTGGCTACGGATTACTTTACTAAATGGACTGAAGCAGTTCCTCTAAGGAATATGACCCATAAGGAAGTAATTAGTTTTGTTCTAGAACACATTATTCATAGTTCGGCATTCCTCAAACTCTGACGACTGATCAAGGTGCTTCTTTTATGTCTCACCAATTTAATGAGAGTTCGCCGAGTCCTTATTTGGAGTTAAATTGCTGAACTCGTCGCCCTATTATGCCCAAACCAAATGGACAGGCCGAGTCCAGCAATAAAACATTGATTAACCTTAATAAAGAAGAAAATTGAAGAACATCCAAGAAGGTGGCATGAGGTGCTTTCAAAAGCTTTGGGGGCTCATCGGAGATCTAGGACCTGGAGCAACCCAGTACGCACGTATGAGTTAGTATCTATGACAAGAGGCCGTGTTACCTGTATGTGAGAATATCAGAGTATAGATTCACAATGGTCATATGTATTAGGGTATAAATAGCAAAGATTCATAATGGATATGTGTATCAGAGTATACATCACTGGTCATGTGTATAAGAGCTGGTTTCTCTAGACACCTTGGAAAAGATCACTGACGAGCTCAGTCTCAAAGTGTGAATGAAATATGAGCCAGTAGACATATCTATCAGAGCATAATTCTTAACATGATTGTATGAATCAGAGCATAAGTAGATACAAAGCTTCATTCAAGAAGATATATGCATCATAGAAACAACATTAAGAAGACATGTTCATCAAAGCAACACAATTTAGCATAAACTACTTTATAAGAGCATTACTGAAATATTACTACATCAGAGCAAAATAGATGACTTAGTTTGCTAAACCAGATCAAAAGATTAGTTAATTGTAATCAAGACAGAAGAATCAGAAATAAAACAAGTCTTGACTACACCAGAAAATATAATTTTCTTCCCCCTGTATCCAAAATACTCTCCCTCTATCTCTGTAAACTCTCCCCCTTACACACAACTCTCCCCTTTGACACTAAAACACCAAAAAGAAAGGTTGAGGAGAAGAAACTGTTTATAGCGTAATTTGGCTTTAGGGTTTATTCAGTTGGCCAAATTAATTTTGCCATTGGAGGTTAAAATAATGGACTAACAAGCTGTGGATTTAGTGTTAAACTCTTAATGCAGGCTTGACTATTTCAGCACCGGGTGGCTTATGCCATCAAGTAACGAGCAGTAGCTCCGGGCACCAAGCATTGGCGGGCCCAAGTACTCGTAGTCCAAGTACTCGCAGCCCGAGTATCAAACACTGGCGTCCTCGAGCACCAGCGTGCCCGAGTACCGAGTACTCGTTCTCGAGTACTGGTGTTCCCGAGTACTCGAGTCCCCGAGAAGGTCCAAGCTGGACTCTGAGTGGCTAGAGCCGAGTCCTTCTTAGCAGAACCAAGTCACGGTGCTACCGAGTTGATCTACGGATGGGTTGATACGACGAGTCATATACTTCTAAGACTTATCCAAAGCCAGAGACTTCAGCTTGGAGAACAAGAAACCGCGGGTGATCACAGAAGGAAAGTTAATCGCGGATTTGGAAAGATACTCGGTTTATATGGAAAGGAGATCTCGTACACGAGGAGGAATCCTGATCACGGTGATCAAATTACTTAAAGAAAGGGAAATTACATGAACGTTAGAATCAGGATCCGTTAGGAAAGGGAAGTGACATATCTGTATTCAGTTAGCATCAGGAGTCCCGATTTCCTACGGGAAGACCAACCGCCCTATAAATATGTAAAGGGTGACGGCCGATTGAGATACATCCAACAATCGACACAAATCAATCTACTACTTTACCTTTTACCTTTTCGTTCTAGTTTAGATCTTTATCGTTTTGCACTGAAAAACGATCGGTTCTTCTCCACGAAAGCGAGAAGATCTTTGCTGTTTTGCTTGGAAAGCAGTCGTCCATCGCCACGAAAGTGCGATAGTTACCCTTTGCTGCTTTGCTTGAAAAGTAGTCGTTCGCCGCACACGAAGGTGCGACAGACAAACACAATTGGCGACTCCATTTACCTAGGTGTTCTGCGGATCCAATTTTCGCGCGAACACAATTGGCGACTCCGCTGGGGACAGAAGAAAAGAGCTACAAGATGAACACTGACTCCAAACACGGAAGCATCGTCGATCCCGATAGCATCATCACCGTCACGCTCGACGATCTATCTGAAGAAGAGCAGCGAGAAGTCGAGTGCCAACTCAAAGAGGAGCAGGCAGAAAGACTCCGGCAAAAGTTGGCCGGCTACCAGAAGACGAGGAACGGTGTCATCAAAAAGGGAGTCGTGCCGAGTCCTTCCTCTGCGCTCAAAACCGAGGTTAGTAAACCGACTTGTTCTGAAGATATTGCTCATCTAATTGACGTGTCGGTAGCTAGTAAATATGGTTCTGATGTAGATAATACGGCACAAATACTTACTCAAGTGATGACTAGCCGATTTAACAATTTTAAAGAACAACTCGCTAAAGACATACAGAGTAGTCTGCAGCGCCAGGTTTACTACAGCAGAACAGGTCACCACTGACGGTCGCGAAACACCCTCTACTGACGGACAGGGGGCCCGTCACCCTGGAAATGTCAGTGGAGGGGGTCACTCCACTGACGGGCAGACGGACCATCAGTAGTGTTTGTTACTACTGACGGGCGCATAGGCCCGTCAGAGGAGACCCCCAGTCGGAGGCACTTGGTTGTGGCACTACTGACGGGCGCGTCATAATAGCCCTGTCAGTAGAGGTCCTACTCCACTGACGGGCGTTCCGTAAGTGCCCGTCAGTAGAGATCTGTATTCCTATCTAACCGAAAAGGCTTTGTGTTAACTCATAATCACAGTTACATTATTCATAATAATAGGCTATAGCATTACATTATTCCTAATCACAGGCTATACCAACTATTCATTCACAGAGTCAAATCTCATAATCACATAACACATTTGTAATCACATAATGGTTGGCACTTAAGACATTCATAATCACATATATAGTATGTACACTCCAACGACGGTCACAAGTATGAAACAATTGTTCTTCAATTATAGAAACAATGATTCTATTGATGCCCGCTTAAGTTTAGCTTCGGAAATTGGGGGCCGGCGTAGAATTCACCTATCAGATTGATGACTTCAAGGTTGATGAGTCTGGCGAAGACTTTTTGGATGCGAGCAAAGTCCTGTCGCCAGTCGTACATCTGATTTCCCAGCTCGCTCCAAGCCTTCAGTTCTTTCATATCTTTCCAATGCTTGTTCTTGTACCGGACAAAGAGGTCCATATGGGCGCAGGTGTAGTACCCACATGTCACGCTATTTTTTCGGCTGAACTCTGCAAGGGAACTTGTAATGGTGTACCATTTTTGTCGTTTTTACAGGTATTTTAGTATGCCCCGAGAACTTGGCTCTGAAGAAAGCTGTATCCAAAATCTTAGTTATATTGCTGAAGTCCGCTGTCTTTTTCGATGAGGAGTCAAAGTAAAAAGCCTTGGCCCAGCTTGGAACGATCACAATTAGGACCCTAGTGGTCGCTGCGTAAATGTGAACAAATGAACGTAAGCAGGCGGAGATACGTACGTAAAAAACAAAAAAAACTCCACAGTGCTAAGTTTAGGACTTACGGAGGGTTGTAGGGGGCATAGTATGTACTCCTTGTCCTTATGAACCACGAATGCATGCGACAGGTATTCTTCAAGAAATCCTCGACCGTCCGGGGTCCCGGCATAGCCTTCGTTCATGCATATCAGATCGACTATGCCAATATTGGAGTCCTGAAGACGTCTGCACTCTTGGGCTTGGTAGAGAGCCCATAGCCTGATCATCGTGGTGTCGAGCCTATAGAGGTTGTACATGTTGAATAGGTCTTCAAAGTTGATGTCGAAGGTGTCTTGGTCATTTTGCATGAAGAAATTGTATTCCCTTGGCCCTTCACCTTCCAATATTGGCAGAATGTATCAGGATCTCTGGACATCTTTAGGTAATCTTCATGCAGCGTCTTCATGTCCTCCGACAGATTGTCTAGCTTATCCTGTGGGAGCATGTCCTGACCTGGTAAGTAAACATCTCGCCAGAGACCCATGCTCCGTGTAGATAATTTGGATGACGATGTTGAGAAGGATAAGGATTTCTGTTTCTGCTCCTTTCTTTCCTTCTCGCCGGTGCCGGCCCGTCTCCTTTTGCTTTTCCTCCTCTTCTGTACCGGCTCCGGGCTCTTGCCTGCCGCCAACGCTGCTTCCAGCGTCCCAGCTAGTGTGGCGAGAGAAAATCTTCCCCCTCCGTTGATCCAGGGGGTCGCCTTGAACCTCGGAGGGCCTTTCCGACACTTCCGGGGACCGCAAAATCGGTGACATGTGCTGGTCCCCTACAAGATGGTCTTCCAGGTCTTTAAAGGACGGAGGTGATTGGCTGAGCCCCAACGGAGATCGTCCGATTGATGGAGAGGGGTTGTTGGACGAGGGGCCCGTGCGAGGAGAGGCCACCGCGGTTATAGTAATCTGGCTCTTCGGCCACTGGATGAAGCAGTTTTTGCACTGCCCTAGCTTCGTCAGCTCCTCTTCGGGGGGGACAGGGACTAACACCTCACTGTAGTCGTTGAGGACCAGGTCCACCTGCACCTTCGCATGGTGCTCCCGCATAGGAACACAGTGCAGGATTGCCCCCTTCGGTGTTGGGAAAACCTGGCCGTGCACCACCGGGACCTTCATGCCAGGAATCTGCACCGTGAGTGTGCATCTAGTGGCTTCCTGCGAAACAGAGGATAGATATGCCGTCCACATTGGAGTCAGGACAATGAGATCAGCTTGTACTATAATGACTCGTTTAGCGGACGAGACTTACGGTGATGCTGTCGACGGGATTCATCGAATAGGGGCCGCCGTCCGAGGTAGATGCGCGGCTACTCCATCCTGCAGGCTGGTTAACGGGAAGCATGCTCTGCTGGCCTTGCGCTGCGGCCACTTGCATACGTAGCCACGTCTTCTTGGCAATCTCCCGCATTTGCTCCCACAGATTATCCATAAACTCCTGGCTGTCTCTCCGAGGGGCGGCGGTGACCCTCGAGGTTTCGGGGAAATACCTTGTCCCATTTAACGCCATCCCCGACGCCTACTACACGGCCCCGATGCTCCGGTTTCTATCGGGCCTTCGCCAGATCATCGTTCCATCTTGGGAAGCTCGTGACGGAGTCCTGCGAGCTTCCAGGCTGCTGGCTCAGTTCTGTCTGAAAGTTAAATTACTTGATGAGAAGACAATGTATTTGGATGCAACGTAATTAAGTACGAAAAGAGACTGGGTTGAGTCGTTACCAGCCGGTCGGCCACCACTTGCAGTTCCTCGGACTCATAAATTGGTGACCCCGTCACAGGGTCAGACCTTGTGTGCGCCCTCATGTACTCCCTAGTGCGTGGCTCCCTGAGATGCGCGAAAGGAGGTGCTTTCCCAGCCGCGGCTAATTTTTCGTCCTCTCTGGCCCACTTCGGTCTCTTCCCCAGGTATCCACGGCTGCCGAGCTTGTGGTCGAATGTGTTCTTCTTGCGAAGCTCTTTCCCCCAGCGGCTCTTCTCCTGGAATTCTGGGCTCCTTATTTGAGCAACGAATTCGTCTCAGTCTTCCTTTTGTATCTTGGACCATCTTTTACTAATTTTGATTTCCCAATCCTCGTCTACGACTTTCTGTGTGTCGTATTGCCAAGTCTTCAGAGCCCTAGCCATGATTTTTAGGGCTTGCGCTTCGACTCTTTCCTTGTCGGCTGCAAGAATCTGGTACTTGTCCCACAGTTTCTTCAAGAGAGTATCTTTTGTGGACTGAGTCAACTGGCTGAACTCTTTGCATGTAATCTTAACTTGTTCGCGTACTAAGCACCCGCAGGTGTTGCTAAAGGTCTTAGCGGCCTTATGTGGACTCGCTGGAATGTCTTTGATGTCATCGACACGAGTGATGACATACGTCTTGTCCGGCAACTGGTTGTCTTTCCTCCTTTTCAGAGACCTGGTCGGGGCTGGAGTCGGTACCTCCTCCTCACGCGCCTTGTCCCCTTCAGAACTTGACTCAGAGGCAGAGCCAAAGCTGGACTCCGAGGCAGGTTGCTCTTGTCCAGCTGTGACAGCCGCTAAGAGAGGTTGATCCTCGGCCAGCTCGAGGGCAGGTTCCTTGGCCGCCTCGGAGGCAACTTGCTTGGGTGCCTCCAGGGTCGGTGCATCGATCGGTGCGGCCACGACGAGGGGGGCCGTGCTGTCATCAACGGGCTCTAGTGCTCGGGTCGGGGACCCAGCGGGAGTACTACTGGCGGCCATTTTAAAACTGAAGAAAAACAATAGCATTTGCTAATAGTTTAGTTCCTGCTCATACACTAATTTTGTTAAATAAACTATAGCTCAAATGCTTTGACAATATAGAGATTCCAATTTGACAATTGTCCAGTATGGTGACATAAAGAAAAGAAGATTTGACAGTATTCTACGCTTGTACTTACCAAATACTTCATATTAGATGCTATGTCATTATTCATCTTATTGGTTTTTATGTTGTGAATGTTATTAACAATAACAATTGATAAATGAAAAACTTGAACGTAGTATACGTGTATCATGTATATCATAATAGGACCTACAAACTTGAACGTAGTATCCGTTCCTTTCTAGACGTGTTCTGTCAGATAGCTTTTCTGTTGTTAATCATATCTAAGCTTAATCATGTGTTTCTAGTCATGTTATATTTTCATATTAGATTCATCATATTGCTGCAAAATTATTCAACAGCATAGAGGAGGCCTACGAGATGGAGAGACGCGGATGAGGAGAAGATCCACTAAAAAGGAGATATCGTGTTGAAAAAGTTACAAAGATTCAAGATTGTCTTGCGGACCTCCGGCTCCATGAGACCTCTAATTGCAACAGGAAGTATCTGCGTGATCATCACATGACAATCATGAGACTTCATACCAATTACTCGGCGAGTCTTCATGTCAACTATTCTCCCGATGTTTGCCGAGTAACCGAAAGAAACTTTGACACCTTGGAGGCACTCCAAAAAGCTAACGATCTCTTTTTTGCTGAGAGTGTAACAAGCAGCGGGACAGTCCGTCTTGATTCTGACTGCACCCGTCCCCAACTTGGTCGTTCGCTTCGTAGCCCACAGCTTCTTTCTTATACCCAAGAATTCCATGTCAGCTCATGCCTTTGGTCCATCTTTTGTCTTTTCTAACATGTTGAGCAGGATACCAAGCAAGCTCTCGCACATATTTTTTTCAACATGCATGACGTCTATGCTGTGACGTGTGCTTAGGAATCTCCAGTAAGGCAAATCCCAGAATACGGATTTCCTTTTCCAAACGCCGTCCTGCATGGGAACAGACGGTTGTGTCTTACCCGGTGTAACAGCGGGCATTGTGTTCACGATGTCATAGATTTCCACCCCGGTCTTCTCCCGAGGCACCAAACGGACCTCAACAGTATTGTCAAACAATTCCTTCTCTTGCCTCCATGGGTCGTTTTGTTTCAGCCACCTTCGATGGCCCATGAACACGATTTTTTTGGATCCCTTTAGGTGTAAACTTGTAGTAGACTCCAAACACTTCACACATCCTTTGTACCCATGAACACACTGGCAGGACTGATATCCGTACGCGGGATAGTCTTGGACCATCGTGAACAACAGCACTTTCAGATTGAAGTACTCTTCTTCGTATGCGTCCCAGACCTGGGCCCCTGGTTCCCACAGTGTAGCTAGTTCTTCGAACAATAATTGTTGATACATGTTCAGATCGTTCCCAGGTTACTTCAGCCCTTGTATGAGAATAGAGAGGTGTATATACTTTCGTTTCATGCACAGCCATGGAGGAAGGTTGTACATCCATAGAACCACGGACCAAGTGCTGTGTCTGCTGCTCATGTTGCCGAATGGATTGATCCCGTCCGTACTCATACCAAACCTGATATTCCTCGGATCTTTTTCGAAATCATCGTATTGGGCGTCGATTGCCCTCCACTGCGAAGCATCGGCAGGGTGTCTCATCACTCCATCATCAGTTTTTTGCCCCTCGGCGTGCCAACGTAGCAGCTTTGCCTCCTTCTTGTTAGCGAATAAACGATTCAAACGGGGAAGGACCGGAAGATACCATATAACCTTTGCTGGAGCGCCACTCGTCATTGGGTCCTCATCATCGGCTTGGTTTCTACCCCTCTTGAATCTGGACGTGTTGCACGTGGGACACTTGTATAGCTTCTCGTGCTCCTTGCGGTAAATAAAGCAGTCATTCGGACACGCATGGAACCTCTGCACCTCTAACCCAAGAGGGCAGACAACCTTCTTGGCTTCTTCGGTGCTCGTAGGCAGCAAGTTGTTTTTCGAAAAAACTTTTGCAAGAAAAGCCAATGTCTCATCGAAGCCTTCGTCCGGACAGTTGTGGGCTACCTTGATCCTTAGAAGTTCCAGCATGACTGACAGACGCGTGTGTTCTGGATCGGAACCGGTATACAACGGGGTTTGTGAGTGTTCAACTAGTCTCGTGAACTTAGCAGCCTCTCTTTCATTCTCAGGATCTAGCACGACCTGCTCCACCATGTGAACGTCCTGCACCATATCGGCCAAATTGTTCCCGTTTCTTCTTCGGGGTCAGATTCGAAACTCCCCTCGTCTTCTTCGTTGGAATCTTGCTGTAACACTTGATCTTCCTCCTCCTCACCGTGACATATCCAACGTGTATAACCTGGCATGAAACCCTTAAGCGCCAGGTGTACCGTCACCCTCCCTCTCGTATCGAACATTACCAAATTTTTGCAATCGCGACACGGATAACAAATCTTCGTGCCACCTTTTCTTCTCGTATCTTGCTCCGTGACATCAAGAAACTCATTCAAAACCGTAGCCCAACCCTCTATCGCCCGGTTGTCGTACATCCAACTGCGATCCATCGATCAATTCCTACGACACGAAACTAATCAGTTCGAAAAAATAAACACTAGGCCTCGGCGAGCGTATCTCATTCATCCAAATTAAAAGAGTATTATTACCGAGCGCTAGCGATCTTTTCAGCGAGTGAATGGAACTTCGTGAAGGGAAGAGAGATCTATGGAGAGAGTGAGAGGAGGAGGGAGAGATGAGAAATTTTGTTGGGTTCAAAAGAGAGATCTAGAGATGGGTCAAGAAATCTAAAAGAAATGGGAGGGTTTTGGGAAATTAAAGATATCTAGCAAGATCTCTAGATCTAGATCTAGTGTGGAAGGAAGGAGGGAGAGGAGGAAGGAGCGAGAGGAGGAGGGGGTTGGGGAGATAGGAGGGTTTGAATGTGGGGTGGGGGCGGCGGCGGCGGCGCAGCGGGTTCGTGCGGGTGGTGGCGCTTGCTGCTGGCCAGTGGGCGTGCGAGCACTGGCCAGCAGCTAGCGCCGCCTGTGCTTTATATAGGAGAAGTTGGCACTGACGGGCCCACGAAAAGGGCACGTCAGTAATACGGCCATCATCCCGCGAACAACCAACGCTGATGGACACGCGATGTGCCCGTCAATAGAGGCCCAATCACCACTGACGGACTCTTAAGTGGAGCCCGTCAGTGGAGAGATCACGTCATCTGTACCAATTTCTGGCACCACGTTTTCATCTTCGCTGACGGGCTACTTATGTGCCCGTCAGTGGAGGTCCTCGCCTGTGGCCTGGCGGTCTCCTCCACTGACGGTCTCGTACGTGTCCGTCAGTGGTTATCCCCTCCAACGACGGTCCTTTCGGTGCCCGTCAGTGGAGGTCCTCCAGGAGAGGATCAATCTATGGTAGTGAGTGCTAGCAGTAGAAAACCCTAGGGTTAGAGTCACCGGTGCGACACAGCGGTGTCACAGGTGGTCTAATGCTCTATGACTTAGGTACATCTCTGTACCAGGGGAGAGCTTGTAAACGCTAAAGAACCTGCGCTGCGATAGCTTGTCTGCTGAGTCAGAGGGCTGTCGGAGGTTCTCTCCTTATAGGTTCAGAGAGTGTGTGCGCTGAGGGCATGTCATGTGCCAAGACCGGGCTGAACAGTGTAGCTGCGTCAGTTTAGGGTTTACCTGTGTGTGCCGCCGGTGATACAGGTATCGGTCTACTTGAGCCGGTTATAGTTGGGCGGAGTGATTGGCTGTGTCACCGATGGCTGACACCGGTGATTCACTTAATCCTACGTGGCAACAGTCTAGTCGGCATCTGAGGTCCTTTCACCCGTAGAACTAGAGCTCGGCGAGGAAGAAGCCGGACGAAGGAAGAAAGAAGCCACACTGGAAGAAGCCTGCAAACACCACGATCTAGCCCGTGTCAGGCTTCGGGGTCTTCTAGCCATCAGCTGGTCGGAATGCGACCCTAGAGAGTGATTTGGCCATTCCGAGGTCCTCCGTGATATCTAGGTTCAAGGTGGTGACCTCCGACGGGCCGTTGTCAGAGGAGGAGTCACTCTTCCTAGTAATTTCCTTCTTGCCCATGGAGGAACCTATCGCTGGATTAGGGAATGTAGACGAGCAGAAGAAGATGATGGCGGCTAAGGTCTACGGAAGGCAGAGCGCTCAAGAGGTTGGGAGATGTGGCAAGGGTGAAAAAACAACTAAGTGCCCCAGACCTCTTATACAATAGATCCCGTGGTTTTCCTACTGACTCCGTGGCAGTTCTGAGTCCTACTCGGGCTACAATCTCTGCTATTACATCCTATCACATTTAATGTGCGCAATAATTTTTCGTGCATGTGAGGTAATGGGCGTGGGAAACCAGGACCTAACAGTGCACGACCTTGACATACACACCGCGGCTTTCCTATGTCAGTAGGGATAGTTATAGAAAAAGAGACAAAGATTCCTTCACCGCCACGAGAAATTTCCGCCGCAATAGTTGAAATTTCGAAAAACCCGCTGGAAAGACGTGTGTCCCCGATCTACGGATCATGATGATATAGGAAAAACTACCCAGAACTCCCACTCGGACATGAGAATACGGATCATGATGATATAGGAAAAACTACCCAAAACTGTCATTCGAACGCGAGAACGACTCGTGGGCCCCGTAGCCACTCGGGCGTACTCGATATCCCGAGTAGAGGACTCGGAGAACATTAGGATCCCGAGTAGATGGACATCCTACTCGGAAACCTAAAGTGACTACTCGGAATACGCCCAGTCGAGATGTTTTCCCCGATTAGCTTGATTTTCCTTAGTATCGTTGAGGCCTTATTTCACGTACTGATGGGGGACTTGACCATGAGTAGTATAATTCTACCTTATACGAAGACAGTATCCATATTCAATAACCTAGATACCCGGAGCAGCTGATGTATTCGTGGGGGACTCCAAGAAATAAGAAAACTATCCACAGGAAGCCGGATACTCCTTAAATAAGGAAGTCAATCCCTATGTTTAAGGATGATTGGAATCCTAGTCGGAGACAACTCCATACCCGGTACGAGGTACCCTCTATAAAAGGAACCAAAAGGCCCTGCGGAGAAGACATCAAATATCGAGCATCCAATATCGCATCAAACATCGCAGAACAGATTAAGCAGACAACAAGCCCTAGAAGATTAGTGCAAGGAGATCCCCGACTAATTGTAGATCCCATCTAGGCTAGCCACCATCTTTTTCCTTGTAGTCTTTCTCGAGGATCAATATATACACATAAGACATAAGGTTGTTATCCTCCAGAAAGCCCAAAGCTGTCTAAAATTGTTATTCTGTGGTACCGCAACATGGTTCGATAAGGCCTCAGGGTGTTCCCTACCCCTTCACTCTTTTTATCATGAATACCATAAGATCGGTGGTTTAGCAATGATCGATAGAAGCATACGTGATAGGATATGGATATCAACATAAAAAGCATAACCAAGGAAGCATATGAAGCATCAAGCACACAAGATGGCATATGAATGTGAATATGAAAGCATAAGCAAGCAAGCATATCAAGTAAATCAAGATGCACAAAGTAAAGAGTAAGGGAAAAGATAAACCAAACACAAGGAGAGACATTACAAAATTCTCAAAAAGAAAAAAGGAGAGACACGACAATGTTTGTTCTAGAACTTCAAGGCGGTGCTCTAAATATTAGTTGAGAAATCTTGATCTAGTGATGCAAGATACCTCTATCTCTTGAGCACTTTCTTCAATCCACTAGTATAGCCCTTCTCTGCTCCGGATAGGCAGGCTCCAAACCTTTCTCAACACCTTGGACCTCTTCACAATATGTTTGAAGAGATTACCAAGTTGACCTCTCAACCATCTAGAAGACGGCAAGCTCTGAGAGTAACAAGAGGTTCACTTGAAGGGGATCAATTGCCTTTAGATGATTAATATTTACACTCTTCTCAAACCTTCCTTGCTAAGAATAGCTTGCTAAGAGTATCACGAGGATGAAGCTCTCTCTTGGTTTACAGTGTTTGATTTGGCAAAAGATTCCTCTAACACAGAGGGAGAACTACCTATAAGCCTCCAACGATATAGAGTCGTTAGGACCTTCACATACTTTTTCCTCATTTATTAGAACATTCATCAGAAAATTACACAAAACATCTAATATGGTTCTAGCCATAGGGAGGCACACAATAATTGAGTTCATCACACGTGTTTGAGAAGTACTCACACGCCGATACTCCAAAACTGAAGTTCAACACCAGCTGCTAGCTATTAGAGATTACAAGACACTCTGACTTCCCAACATCAAACACTTCAAGTCCAGTTGGACTTCAGCATTCGCACTCGACTAAATCAGATGTGTTGAATTTGCTACTTTGGTGTCTTCGATAATAAATGATCCTTAGCAACAACTCTTTGGAACAAATCAAAGCTTCTGATTTTACAAATGCTGGAGACTCCGATTTTACGCTAAGTTTTCAGTTAAGGCTTAGGGACATATGATTCTATCTCTAATTGCAAGGTGTCCTTAAACAAGTATTTCGAGTAATTGGCAATATTTAAGTTACTACCAATAGTACAGCATCTCTCCCATAATATGATCTTAACTTTAGCTCCGAGATCCTCAAAACTAATGGAAAGGTCTTAATCTTCATTATACATTTGGCGCGTGCCTTAAGCTCTCTTTGCGAGCTGTCTTTAGCTTGATCCAATAGGCATGTTCATGTTCATGTTCATCGCTTGGACTTTCACATTTCACATACTAAATGAAAACATTAGTCCTTCAATTTGATAATTATTAATCACCAAAACATGCTTAACCTGACTTAATCTTAAGCAGGGGCCTAGATGCTCTTCAGTCACCATTGCTGCAATCTTCTCCTGTTGTTTGATTTTTTTCCATGTATCCTCCTCATCCCCTCCTCACCTTCTTGTTTTGTAGCTGACACCATCAGGCAAATCTGTAGAAGACTTGTGGCCAGGCCATGGAAAGTTGTTGATGACCTCAACAACATCTAAAGTGAATTCTCAATTTCAAAATGTCAAAAACCGCAAATCCTAGTTGCGATTCGTTTGAGCTATTGTGTTCGCTGGGATAAGATGTACAAAATAAGACTGAAGTCGAATAGATTCTGATAATATTTGTACTTTTGTTATTCTAGTAGCTTTTCTCTGCATGGCACAATTTTGTTTCACCAGTGATTTCACATTTGTTCCAAAAGAAAACATATGATCATCACAAGCAAGATCCAAATGCATTGCATTTGAATGTTCCGGAGCAATCGTTATAAATATGCTAGAACACTTTCATCTACTGCTGGAACATTGCCTCTGAATTAATGAAACACCTTGCTTTGTAATTAATTGCGAAACTACCATGACAAATCTCACGAACCGGTGCAATATTTTCCATGTGGATAGCATATTTCCTTACATAATTATATACGTTCTTGTAAAAAAGTTGTTAAACACAATTTCTAAAAATAGTTTTTTATTGTGTTAGACTTTTGAGAGTATAATTTTTTCATAAGAAAAAATATAAGTTGGTCAATTTAGTAGGTAGTTACGTGGCACTATTTATAGCTCACGAGGCACATACGAGGTCTCATAGAAGGCCTTTGAAGCTAGACTCATTGTCTTGGTTGCCTTGTGCCGAGTAGCGAGGGTGCGGCAAAAACTGATCTAATAACAGAGACATGACATGGAATACAACGGAGCTTGGCCGGCCACGACCGGGAATTCCATGGCATCGGTTAAGCATGATGAGTGACAACGTGTTGTAGATTGTGTCTGACAACAATGACTTGACTTGCTAGACATGTTTTTAATCTACAAGAAAGACACTCAAATTTTGCATATATGCATAAAAATATGGTTAAAGAATCCGCCAATATTTTTTCCTGAAACTAAATTCGGCTGAATATATCATTTGTAGTCGATCCGTTTTCACCTCAGGAATAGGTTGTACTTTCTCCCGGTGTCCAACCGTACCGGATCCGCTTAGCCGCCTGCAGCACCGGCTCAATTTCCCATCTTTTGAGTTTTTGATTAGACACCGGACGCCCCTCTGGATCCGGCTCCCATCTCCCACCTCACACCGCCGCCGCGGCCGCCGCCCATCTCCATCACCCAGCCTCGGCAATGCCCGCCGCGCCATAGCCCGCCGCGCCATGCCCCTGCCCATCTCGATCCCCCGTCTCCTCGCGGGCATCTCCGCTGCAGCCTCCTCGCCCGCCGACCTCCGTCGCCTCTCCCACCTCCTCCTCCCCCCCCTTCACCCCACTCCCCCCGCTCCGCTGCCTCAACGCCCTCCTCATGGCCCTCGCCCGCCACCGCATGCTCCCGGACATGGAGTCCTTCGCGTCCCGCATGCCCGCGCGCAACCTCCGCACGTACACCACCCTCATCGATGCGTACTGCCTCGCCGGCGATCTCCCCTCCGCCAAGCGGCATCTTGCCTCCCTCCTCCGCGCCGGTCTTGCGCCGGACTCCCACGCTTACACCTCCTTCGTCCTTGGGTACTGCCGCGCGGGGCTGCTCGCGCACGCCTGTCGGGTGTTCGTGCTAATGCCGCTCGGGGGTGCGTGCGCACTGCGTTCACGTACACGGCGCTGCTCCATGGGCTGTGCGGCGCCGGGATGGTGCGCGAGGCGATGTCAGTGTTCGCTGGGATGCGGGCGGACGGGTGCGCCCCTGACACCCACGTGTACGCCACGATGGTGCATGGGCTGTGTGGGGCGGGGCGAACTGGTGAGGCGGAGGCTCTTCTTGCAGAGGCCATGGCGGAGGGATTTGAGCCGAATGTGGTCGTCTTCAATGCGCTGATTGATGGCTACTGCAATGCTGGGGATTTGGAGCTTGCGGTTGACGTTTTTGAGGGGATGGATGTTAAGGGGTGCTCACCAGACGTGCGGACATACACCGAGCTGATATGTGGGTTCTGCAAATCCGGGAAGGTGGACAGAGCCATGGTGCTGTTCAGTCGGATGGTTGAGGCTGGTTTGGTGCCAAATGTGGTTACATACACAGCCTTAATTCAGGGGCACTGCAATGATGGACAGTTGGAATGTGCTTTTAGGCTGCTCCAATCGATGGAGGCTAGTGGCCTGGTTCCTAACGAGTGGACTTGTTCGGTGTTGATTGATGCTCTGTGCAAACGTGGGAGAGTAGGGGAAGCTCAGTTGTTTCTTGGGTCTCTTATCCAGAAGGGAGTTAAGGTGAATGAGATTGTCTACACCAGCTTGATAGATGGATTGTGCAAGGAGGGAAAGGTTGATGCTGCTGACAAGTTGATGCAGAAATTGGTTTCGCAGGGGTTTGTGCCAGATGCCCACACATACAGTTCACTGATTGATGGATTGTGCAGGCAAAAGGAGCTGTCACAAGCGATGTTGGTGTTGGATGATATGATGGAGAAAGGAGTACAAGCCAGTGCTGTCACGTATACCATTCTAATCGATGAACTGGTCAGGGAGGTAGGATCTGAAGGTTCAAAAAAGATACTTGATAAGATGATTGCAGCAGGTATTAGACCTGATATTTTCACCTACACAGTGTTTGTACGCTCCTATTGTCATGAAGGGAGGATGGAAGATGCTGAACACATGATGGTTCAAATGGTCAATCATGGCATTCGCCCTAATTTAGTCACGTATAACACTTTGATTAGTGGTTATGCAAATCTAGGACTAGCCAGTCAAGCATTTTCAACTTTCAAGCACATGGTTGCTAATGGGTGCAAGCCAAACGAGGAGTCATACACAGTTCTACTTGGACTATTGGTAAAGAAAAATTCCTCTAATAACATTCCTGCCAGCTCTGTCGATATATGGAAAATAGCAGAGATGAAATATCTCCAGGAACTTTTAGAGGAGGTGGTTAATCTTCAGTTGCCTCCAGACATCGATATTTACAATTGTTTTCTTAGATCTTTATGCCGAGTTGACAGATTGGAGGAAACAAAATTTTTGCTTGTTGAGATGCAGAGTGCTAACTTGACCCCTAGCGAGGATGTATATACTTCTATTATAGGGTGTTGTTGCAGACTAAAAATGTTAACAGAAGCTTTGACATTTCTTGATTCAATGACCAAAAGTGGTTATTTACCACATTTAGAATCTTATAGGCATATTATTTCTGCTCTTTATGAGGAAGGAAGCTTTCAGACTGCTAAACGAGTTTTTGGTGACATGTTGTCAAAGGAATACAACTACGATGAGATTGTTTGGAGGATTCTGATTGATGGTCTATTACAGAAGGGCAATGTTGCTGAGTGCTCAAGTCTGCTCTCAATCATGGAGGAACACGATTATCGCCCTAGTGACGCATTGTGTGCAAGGCTTACAGGTCAAATAACAGTTGCAAATGATGTTCAAGAAATTGCTAGATAAATTTAAACAAATCAAGCGACTGCTGTGTGTTGAAGGTCTATTACAGAAGGTATGCATTTTGATTTTCATTTTCTGTTCTAATTTGTGTTCTGCCTATTTTTGGTTTCCTTTCGGAGGTGTTTGGATGAGGGGTGTTTTTTTAGGTGCTTCGGTATTTAGTTTAAATTTGAACTAAATACCAAAACTCCCCGAAGAGATACCCCTCATCCAAACACCCCCTTCTATCTTTCAGCAATGTATAATCTTATTGATGGCTTGGTGATATTGCTGCTTTCAGATAGGTCATCTCATTTGATAGACTCTGTGCAAGACGTGTAATGGAATATGTTGATAATTCAGTTGAATAACAGTGTAATAAAGTACAACCCATATGGCCTTATGTAACAGTATGAACTCTAGGAACTCTATCATTGGTGATCAAGTAGCTACTGACTTAGTAATATCAGGGAAAGCTTAATCTAAAAAAAAATCAAGGAAAGCTAAACTCAGGCATTTGGTTTCTCATAGAAACCGAGTCCTTAGCTCCTTTGTCTAAAAAACTAATTATCCCAGTGTGCATTAAACAGATTTTGATTTGCATATTTGATGCCTAAAGATTAAAACCTTGTGATATAGCTTAGATTAATATTAGCCTATTAGGCTTACTAGTCATTGGCAGAGTCTTGGGAGACTTTATTGTGCCTATTTGCTGTCCCTATTACCACTGCCAACTGTTTTGCATCCCCAAAATTGGCTGGCTATTTCTACTGGTTGTAAGTTGTAACTGATTCTCTGTAGCCCATTCCATCCCTAGACCTAACTTAAACTTCGCAAGAAACCAGCCAAAGAAGTCAGGTGAAGTTTCCAAATTTGTCGATAGATTTTTGAGGCAACATGTTTATGTAAAACGGTAAAACAATGACACCTAAGCACTACAATCAGTATTAGGCCCTGTTTGCCAACGGTAGTTGTGGGCTTTGCAGTGCAAATTCAGCTATTTCCAAAATGTTATACATGGTTTAGATCAACCCAAAACCATATGTTCACTTTTCACAGACACAACAGTTTTTCCGGACGACCAACCAACAACAGTTTTGTCAACGGCCATAGCCTCTATAACTGTTAGAAACACCAAATTAACATAATTCTGGTTGTGGCTAAGGAAATTTTGTATAGCATCAGCTTTCTCAACCTTGAGGTGACAATCCAAAATGCCAACTGATGTGCCCATTTTCAAGGTAGTACATGTATGATATCTGCTTCGTCCACAAGTTCAGAGGTTACATCTAATTAATTTCGCAACTGCTAGAAAATAAATCGAGAAATCTCCGTTCAATTTCATTGCTTTCAAGTGTTGTGCTGTTTCTCTGCTCTAGGGAGATCTTGTCCGTTCGTGGCCTTTTCGTTTTGAATGAGTGATTCCTAACCACTTAATGGACTTCTCATCTCTGTGTGTATTCCTAGTGTGTTGACTACTCTATTTCACTATGTGCTGTACTTATTTCTAAATTCAAGGTATTGTACATTTGCTGTAAACTTACTTGCACAATGGTCATTTCAGTATTACAACAATAGTTCATTAAGAAATGTCTTTTGAATCCTTCCTATAACAGTCACTTGCTCTTTCAGTTGACTCTGCTTCATCCTTTGGAGTAAGCACGTCATTTGAGAAAAGATCACAGAAACTCCGCATTGAATAACTATGCTCTCAGTGTCTCCACAAATAACTAGACCTGTATGTGTCAAACATCCAGGAGATTCTCAGTGCTAGTGTGGAATCTCTCAACTTCATCTAAATTAATTGGAAGAGGAACTAGAGCAGACACATGCTATTTTGCGGATGGCAAGGTAGCTGTTGTCACAGGAATTAAGGTAGCTTTTGAATTACCTTCTGTTTATGTTGTGTTCCAATTATTAATTCCTCTTTATATCTTTTATGATGTGGTTTTGCTCCATCTTGTCACCTTTGAGATAACTTCCTTTTGTTCTTTAGTTACATTAAATGCACGTAGTTTATTGGTGTACTGATATAACCTTGTGTATCTCTTGTGCACTGAACTATTTGTTTCTCTTTTTCATTTCTCCCTTGTATTTTGGCTGTCAGGGTCAATTTTGTGGTCCAAGAGATATATACATCAACGAATTGGAATTGCATGTGAAAATTGATCGCGACAACTTGGTGGGGTTACGAGTTTATGATGGTAAAGAACATGAGTATATGATGATTACTGAGTATGGTCCAAGCAGCTCACTCCAAGAATACTTAGATGGTAAGCTGTCTTTGCTGTCTTCAGCTCTTATTTTTTCCATTTTTGTACTGAAATTCCAATCTTGTATAACTTTCCATTCAGCAGGTAAATAAGTAATCAAATTCAGGAAAATGCCACAGATGCTGCTCATTTCTCATGCAGTGAGTCAGCTTCATGATATATGCAAGGTTTGTTGGCAATCTACTTTTTAGAAACCTTAGATGACAATAGAATTGTTTTTTAAAGTAAATATTGCTATGTAGGACAGCCTTTTATGGTAGTGAATTTTTCCAAATCTAACTGTCATGGAGTGATTATCGTGATTATCACTATTTAAAACCTCGATCCTAGTAATGATCTAGTATTTGTATAAAATGAGTCAGTCACTGTTTCAAATATTTCATCTTGGAAGAAAATTTTCAAATTTTGCTAGGTAAATTTTCTTTTTGACACATATTAGACACTTGTACTTCCCCAATACTTATCCAATATATATTGAAGCCATGTCAACATTATCAACATATCGAGCCGAGCTTACATTGTCTCGCTTGAGCTCAGCTTGTTGATAGCCCTAGTCCCAAGGATCGAAATTAAGTAAAGACTACATCACAATGTGAGATAAACGAGTCTTGTTATACTCAAATATCCTTTGTGCACAGCAGCCTTAGACCTGATATGATATTATGAGACACAACATGAGTCTACAGGGTATTGAGAAGGAAGTGATGAATTTGATAGATAGCCGAAACATTGGTAGTGAAACACTGTATCGAGAACAAAGTAAACGAATCATAGAGGTAACAAAAACGGCAATGAACCACTCACAATAAGAGAAACATTTGGCAAAACTGACCACATATTTCTTAGGAATAACCTCAAAAGAACGTAAGAAATTGTCTCTCTCACAACCCTTTGGAATCTTTTAGGATCCTCTGATCCTTGTGCTGATGGACTACAAACGGTCAGATTTTACTGAAAGCACACATAGCTTTTCCCTAAGTATCCCAAGAGGGTTTAATTGATTTCAAGGAACCTTATCCTAAACACTAGGTTATTCGTACAATGTTCCATCTAATTACCACAATTCAATCGAGGGTTTGTACGTGAAAGCATGGGAGTATGAATCTATGATAATCCTAAGATCCTAGTTCTCAGAGAGATAAATATTGGCTAGGGTTTCTCATCTGCTAATCTCTTATCCAAGAACTATATTAGCCTAATTTAATCTAATTTAATCTAATAGCCGCCAAAGAAACCAATCTAATACTACTGTTTTCGTTGTTAGGGAAATAACAACTTGATCTATTCTATGGGCTCTAGGCCAATATATAGACATGTACAGGAGAAGATATGAGGAAATACAAGTCCTACTCTAATACAAACATCTTTCTAACACCCTCCCTCAAACTCATGATGGATCAACAACATTGGGTTTGGAGAGATAAAAATTATGCTTGATCTCTAGCAATACTAATGGCACCTGTACTGTCAGATAAAACAGGAGTCAGTGCAGAAATAGAAACACCAAAATCTTCAAGTGACCATCGTAGTTGAGTGACCTCTGCTGTCAAAAGAGCCATAGCTCACAACTCCGCCTCAGCACTCGAATGAGAAACTGTTGTTTGTTTCTTAGTCTTCCAAGCAATGAGAGAACTACCAAGAAAAACACAATAGCCCAGGTCGCATCTGAATAAGCCTAGAGCTGTAAAGAGATAGAGTGTGGAAAGAAAAGATGGCGAGAGATAGTCCCATGAAGATACCGTAGAACACAAATAAGATGAGCCAGGTGAGGGGAGTATTAGGAAAAGTCAGAAAAGAAAGTAACTCGATAAAAGATTCTGGAGAAGCTCCAGGAGAAAGACGAGGTTAGAAGGGACGAGACTCATCAAAAGTAGCATCTCGAGAAATCCGCATCCGTCGACCAATAGGATCCCAACAACGATATTCCTTATGCTCAGCATTATAGCTGAGAAAAACACACTCAACAGACTGAGCATCAACTTAGTACGCTCACGAGGTGCAAGAAACACATAACGCACACAACCAAAGAGGTGAAGACTAGAATAGCCAGGCGTCGCGCAACAAAGACGCTCTACGGGAATCCCACCCTGAAGAGCAGAAGAAGGCTGAATATTTACCAAAAAAGTGGCAGTAGACACAACCTTGGCTCAAAAAATGAGGCGGATCAACAGAAGCAAGCATAAGAGCGCGAGCGGTCTCAAGAAGATGATGCTTATGCTCAGCCACGCCATTCTGAGCATGGGCACTAGGATAGGAAAATTGGGAAAGAGTGCCCTGCTCATAAAGAAAACGACAAAGTGCTCCAGATAAATACTCTCCCGCAGAGTCAACATGAAAAACACGAATGTGAGTGTCGAATTGAGTACAGACCATCCTGGCAAAATTCTTATAGATGGACAAACTCATTACAAGAAGACATAAAATATATTCATGTGTAGCGAGAAAAATCATTTATGAAGAGTATAATATCAATGATCCCCTTTCAAAACGAAGGGCCCCATACATAAGAATGAACAAGATCAAACAAATGCTTGGAAGGGTATGGGAGTTGGAGCTGCTTGCCAAGCTTACAACCCGTATAATCTAAGAAGTAACACCAGACAATGACCCTAAGACAAACAAAATAAAGGTTGACACGAGCCACAAAGGTGTCCCAAACGATGATGCAACTAAGTAGAAGTCCACAGTGAAGGAGGCAGCTAAGGCGAAGCCGGTGGAGGAGATGGAGAGACTGGCAGGTGTAGCAGAAGGTAGACAAAGCCCGTCAAGCTCCTAGGGATGCTGAGAATCACGGCGCCGAGGGCTAGTCCCAACAAGAGTGCCTGTGTGGCGGTTCTCGACACAACAAGAGTTAGAATCAAGGATAACACGACAGTCATGATCAATGAGCTGGCTAGCGGACATAAGTTGCATTGTCAGTTTAGGAACATAAGAGACAACATGAACATGAAAAGAGGAAGAAAGCAGGGTGCCTTGGCCTGCGATAGAAAGAGAGGTGCCGTCTGTGGTCTGAACAGTGATAGGTATAGATGAAGGACGAATGGAAGTAAGGCTAGTAGAATCAGAAGTCATATGAAAAGATGAGCTAGAGTCAAGAATCCATGGAGATGTACCTGAAAAGGATAAAGGTGGTCTCATTGGAAGACTAAGTAACAGAACCTATAGAAACTATCGGTGTAACGGAAGTGAGGCAACGAAGCAGCATGAGTATCTCTTGATTGATATGATTACCAGTTGTGGTCCTCTTAGGAGAAGCACTCGAGCCTGAAGCACCTGAGTCTATGGTGCCCTTAGAAGAGCGTCGACGAATATCCTTCCTCTTCAGGTAACAGTACTGCTCCAGATGCCCATCCTTGGCACAGTAGGTGCAGTGAAGGCCAGTGCCCCCACCACCCCCAGACGTAGGCACCACAGAAGAAGGTACCGTAGGTGAAGGAGCAGCAGGTGTAGCAGCTGAACGAACCCCTAGAACTGAAGGAAGCGGTAGTAGACCTGCACCACGAAGGTGAGTCCCCTCGGTACGAACTGTAGAAAGAGCCTCCAACAGAGTCACATGAGGATGGCGAGCGAGTAGTTGTGCACGGAGCTACTCCAACTCAGCCCGAAGATGTGTCAAGAAGTTGTAGACGCAACAAAGCTCCATGTGAGAATGCTAGCACTGACAACATTGGTAGGTGCGGCAAACCTCTGGTCCAAGAGAGTCAAACTGACGCACATCGAGGACAAGGCAGCAAAAAACTCATCGACAGTAGCATCACCCTGCTGTAGCGACTGCTCCTGTGGCAATACAGCAAGGTACAAAGAGTCACCAGCTGGTTTGTAGCGATCATGAAGATGCGCACCCACATCAACTGTGCTGAAGAGAGCAACCACATCACCAGTAAGGTGCACCTCCATGCTAGCAACAAGAATAACAGAGGTGTGAGCATCCTCGTCAAGCCACAATCTGTAGGCAGCAAACTGGGTGGCATAGGAAGCCATATCATCATCATAATCAGCAATCGCTTGTGACAGAGCATCATCAATAGACAGCTTTTGCTCGGGCGTCACATCAAGATAATCAGACAGGCAAGCAGGCGCAACAGGAGCAATGAGGTGAGCCGAATAGGGCAACTCGCTGGTAAGAAAAGCCCAAAGACGTTGACCACGCATGTGAAGACACATGTGCATGACCCAGTCTTGATGGGTTAGGCCACCGAAGATCACCGGGCAACAAGAGACGGAGACGGTGCCGGAAGAAGACGACATTGTACCTTTTTTTTAATGAAACTGTGCTAGAAAAGAGCACAAGCCGACAGGACGTGCTCTGTTCAGGAAAAACAGAGCAACCAACGGTAGATGGCGAATGGGCAATCGGCTACGGGCGCCGGAGGTCCCCGGGCGGCAAGGAAGAACTGCGGCGGCGAGGGTTGGGCAAGGAGGGGCTGGCGGTGATCCCGCGGGTGATGTATGGCTGCCGGTGACCCTAGGGGCGACAGGTAAAGGCAGGCACAGGGCCTACGGGGGAAGATTCCGCTGGTGGCAAGGGAGAATTGCGGTGGCAGTGATGGGCGGGCAACGAGCAAAGTCGGGTGCGGAGGACTGGCGACGCGTGGATTTGCTGACGATGGGGACGAGTGGCCAGCGGGCCTCCATCTGGAGAAGATGAAGATGAGCCGGCGGATCAATCTAAAGGCATTAATGGTGGGCTGACGGGAGCTGGCGGGTGGCGAGCATCAGGACAACTGAAGCGACCGGCTGGAGGAAGGCGACGACGGGAGCTGCCACTGGTCACGGTTGAGGCTTGGGCTGCAAGGAGGAGACAGCGGGGACAACACCATGTAGAAGCTGGTGGGATGTGTGTGCGAGTTGCGGCCCGCGGTGGAGAAGCTTTGATGGCCGGCGAGGAAACAAGCGGCAAGCAGCAGGGCAATCGGAGCAATTGGGAGAGGTGATAGAAAAAAAAAGGATCAAAAACCCTAGATTGGCTCTGATACCATGTTAGGGAAATAGCAAGTTGATGTATTCCATAGGTTCTATGCCAATATATATACATGAACAGGAGAAGAGATAAAGGTATACATAGTCTTATTCTAATACAAACATCTCTCTAACATTCCTGACCCAAGGTTCAACCCTGCGTTTATTGCTTGATTATTTGAGTAACTATGGCCACACCACATGCTTTGTATAGTTTCCACTTGTCTCCCTCCAAAGGAAGTATGAATCCTCATCCTAGTAGGATTATTCTAGGAATTCTGAGCCATCTTTGTCAACTAGTACTCGACCAACAGCTCTCCACTACTTCTCAACATTAGTGTGAGTTTTTTGGGTATGATTTCACTGTAATTCCACCCAGACTGCCTGAATACGGCGGCTGATGTGCTGTACCGTGTGATGAGGAGGCCATGATTTCCATCCGGCCTTCTGCTGACTGTGCTTCCAATTCTTCGAACACATCACTTCAGTTTGCTCTTCATGATCAAGTGCTGGACGGTTCTGCCTGCTTTGCATGGATGTTCATGGATGGCATGTTGCTCCACTGTAGGTGCGTCCATGTGCCATCCACTTCTCCCTTGCGGGCCACTATTGATGGAAATCCATGGGACCAGCCACAAAGAGGTCCAGAAAACACTACATTGGGTGTGCTAACCATCTACACACCAGGGATGTGGTCCCTGGGCAGGAGCGTTTCGAGGAATGCCCAGCATGCAAATGGACAGAACCGAACATCTTCATCCAGTTCCTCAAATGCATGGGCAGACATTTCCATGGTGGTTTCCATTGAGGGCCTCCCAAACAAGTTCCTTGTCTTAACTGTGATCAATCAATTCTCCAAATATGATCAGTCCATCACCTTGGTCATCCATATACAGCGAGTGCATGCTTTAATGACATGCTTGCCTTCACAGGATTCCACCTCAATGCCCAATGACTGTGACAGCATCTGCACAAGCAACTTTTGAAAGCAGCTTTGCCATCTTGTAGATCGAGGATGAGCTGTGTCTCCAGGAGGGCACAATGTTGTGGACTCCTGGGGTAACATCATATCATCACCGTGCACGGGACCAATCCAGGGTGTATAACAATAGCATGTCATGCATGTAGTCTGGGGGACAGATATGTTCATCCTGGTTTGTTTGCTTAGAATACAAGTTACTTAAGGAAGAGATACACATTCTCTTCTCCATCCTCTCCTCACTGATTGCCCGATTTGTAGTATTAGGAGTTTCTGATATTGTATAACAGAAAAGATGATAGATGATTAATATTTGAAGTCGCTTCACATCCCACTGAACGGACAACCTGTTCTATGTTTGACTTTTGAGTGCTTATCCTACATGCATAGAGAAGATGCACAAACGGAATGAATAGTTTGCTAAGAACTTAACAGTCCTAACAGCATTTTTCGTATTCCTTATACTAATTATAGAAACATTGTTAAAAGTTCAAACCATCATTGTGCAGGGAAAAGTACGGGTTTCAGACTTTCAAATACAATTACACATAATCACATTAGAATCCAGCGACATGAAATTCCTTGTTTTTATTCATTTCAGTGTTTCATGCTAGCACGTACTTGTTAGTTTACATTTATTTTAATATTATGATAATGTTTATAAAAGTTATATGAACATGATGGCCTTCTGTGCAGAGTTAAAAGATTGTTTCAGAAGGCAACTTGAAGATTTTAGTTCCATTATTTCAGAATCATGTGGATGATAGGTGCTTAAGAAGTTGCGCACCTTGGTGTACAGAAAATATCTTAACAACCATGAGGAAGGCGGTGTACGCTTTCAAAATCAAAAGCACTCAAATTCTTTGTACTGTTGTGAAAATGAATGGGAGTGATAGACATGGTTAGGCACAAACCAATACGCTCTGGGACAATGTATAAAGAAATAACAACACCAGCAATTGTATCTGTAGCATGCCAAAAAATAAATACAGATAGTTGAACATAACAGTTGTCTTGGAAACGGGAATGTATGATCATGGGCTATTTTCCTGTGCCATTGGCCTGGCACCTGTATATTTCATGCTGAAGAGAAGTAATATGTAGTCTCAGTTTATGTCATGCGCAGCCCGATATGGCCCATTACACCGGGGCTTGGCACATTCCCACCGAACACCGAAACCGAACCATATTACCCGATATCCTTGTTGACGAACTGTTGGAGGCCGATCCAACTTCACTAATTGAACCCTTATTCTTTGATAATTTATTTATTGTATGTACATTTTTTAGGAGGAACAAGAAAAAAAAACTTCTCCCCTATATCTCCGTGTCTACGTGTGCATGTATGTGCCACTTGATGATTCTCTTCAACTACTCTCTCCTTTTATGTCTACTAGTAAGGTACCCGTGCGTTACAATGGGACAAAAGATAGATGTCTAAAGATATTAATAAAATAGTCGCTCTAGTTCGTGAACATACATGTTAAAAGTGATGTGTGTGTGAATTTTTACAACAATCATCGGTGTCTTTATCTAACTTACTTCCCTCTCTAGCGATTATCTATATTTCTCCCGTCCTCTCTCTTTGTCATCCTCTCAGCTTTACTCTTGACTTTGTCATCTCTTTGCTCTATCGTCATCCTAGTCCAAGTCGCTCTACTGTTATTTGCGTGCCTTTTTCAACTTTGGTAGATCTCTGCCACGTTTCCCGTCGCCTCCAACTATAACACTTAAGAATTAACTAAAGAAATGTCAGAGTTATTAAAAATCGAGGTTGATCGAAAACCCGAGATAAAGTGATAAATTGACTTTTAAACCATGCATTGAATGGAAGATTCGTGATCGTGTTGTGTTCGTTTCATCAAATTGATCAAAATAGACTATAAGTTTGTTCAAATTTGAGTCTGAACGAATTTTAGAGAGTTCGGTCAACATAGGTCATTGGATTTCACTTATCTTCTAATCTAACTCAATTTTCAAACAAAAAGTAAACAATAAAATCCAACCCAACCGTGCTATCTCTCCTCTCATCTCACCCTCCCTCCAAGTTGCCACCACCCTTTCACCGCCGTGCCCTCCTTCCCCTTCTTCTTCTTCTTCCTCCTCCTCCTCCTTCCCCTCCTTTCCTTCCTTTCTCTTCTCCTTCCCCCAACCGAGCTACTCTTCCTCTCCTTGGCTAGCAGCTAGGGTAGCCCGACAAGGAGAGGAGGCGGTGACCGACGGTGGCGCACGGCGGTGGCTTCTTCCTCCCTTCTTCTTTCACCTCCTTCCCCTCCTTCCCTTCCCTTCTGTTCTCCTTCCCCAAACTGAGCTCCTCTTCCTCCCCTTGGCCAGCGGCTAGGCCAGCCTGGCTAGGAGGGAAGGCAGGTGAGATGAGAGGAGAGAGAGCACAAGTTGGGGTGGGTTTTTTTCAAATTGACTTGGATTAGGAGTTAGTTAGAGAAGAGATTAGGAAGCGAGATTTGTGCTAGTTAGTTAAGAAAAAGCGAGACAATAGGAGTTAGTTAGAGAAGATATATTTGTGTGAATTAGTTAACAAAAATTGGGACGTTAGGAGTTAGAGAAGAGATTAGAGAAAAAGATTTGTGCGAGTTAGTTGAGAAAAAGGGGGGGGGCGTTAGGAGTTAGTTTAGATAAGAGATTAGAGAAGAGAGATTTGTGCGAGTTAGTTGAGAAAAATTCGAGACGTTAGGAGTTAGTTGGGAAGAGATATTTGTGTGAGTTAGTTTAGAAAAATAAAGAATGTACCATTCTCATCACCACCAACTGGCATGTAATAGATAGTAAAGATAATTTATCAATAGTCTTCTCTATGTGTAGTAGTGTATCTCAGAGCATCATATGAACTGTTGGAACATTTGGTTCTTCATGTTAAAACTTGCTTTAATGGCAACCTTGTGATGCTACTCGTGGATGGTCACATCGGAGTAACTTTTTTCAAACATAAAAACAAACCTCAGCATTATGATAGGTTGAAGCATGCAAATTTCAACACACGTCTACATCTTTATGCAGGGATAGAAATTAAAAAATAAAAGCTATTTCTTTATAAAAAAAATAGAAATTTAAACAGCAATGACACATGAATCACTTATATGAACTGATAAAAATTAGCCAGCAATGACAATTATCATCTGTGTGGAGGGAGTGGGGCACGCACGGCGGGCGACGGTCGTCGACGTCCTTGAGGAGGGTGCTGAGGCTGACGAAGCCGATGTAGTCGTAGTTAATGGGAGGCGTGGAAGGCCGACATAACTCAGCTTCTTTTTATCTGATCACACCTTCCCCTCAAAATAAACAAATAAACAAAGAGAATACTTATCCTTAATTTTCTTAGTATCTCAACAATCAAACAAATCTATTATTAAGGATAAGGATAAGGATAAGGGTAATAATTAAGGATAAGGATAATGATTATGTTTGTTGGTTGGTTTATTTAAAAGAAAGATATGACACCATCATTGAGGGTGTGACACTACCACAACCATCAACTTATATGTTATATATAACTAGCAAGATGCCCTTGCGTTGCAACGGAACCTCAAATAGTAGAACAACATCTTATGTTCTGACTAAAACTATAAGTCTATAACAAAATATATTATTTTGCCTTACAACGATCTAATAGTAGAGTGCTCGTACAACACACATACACACATATAAAAAAATTTACGCACATGTATGAGGGAAGGAACAGCACCAAAAAGCCAGCTAACTCAGAACGTAAAGATTGGATCCTATTGTTTAGTAAGATAATAAATTTCAGCAGAGTAAAAAACTAACTCAAAACATAAAAATTGGAATATGTTTAGCGGAGTATGTTGAGAGTTACGTAAAGATTGGAGTCTGTTTAACAGAGTTTGTTGAGAGTTGGAGAGTTGGTTAGAGGAAGGTGTAATTAATTTGTTACAGTTGTTGAGAATAAAAAGGGATGGATTGGATACAAGATATGTTTGTTAGTTTGTTGTGTGATCGGATAGATAGATGAGTGTTAGTTTGTTGTTATTATTATTAGTAGAGGGGTAAAAAGGGTAATCAAAAGTGTGACACCACCATCAATCAAACTCAAATATTATAAGGTGGTATAGATAATAGATAATCATGCCACGTAATTCTTGGACTGGATTTACGGATATAGATTACATGACACTTATCAACATGATGCTCTACACGTCCTAGTCTAGATGTACAAACATGGATCATTAAATCTCTATATTTTTTAGATACTTGTATTTCATGTATGATCTCGCATTCGAGATCATATTTTGTATTTGTACTTGATTTTACAAGCATATTTTCACTATATGACATCATCTCTATCAATCGTTGTGATTAAGACACCAGTGGAACGACGATCGATTGACTAAAATTGCATAGGGGACCATCGATTACATCAAACGAACCAAAGGCGCGCTCCCGCACGAGTCGCCGGCCAACGGCGTCCGCATGCGCTGGCCACGACCGCGCCATCCGCGCATGGACACCACTGGAAAGAATCAATCAATAGATCGATAAGGCACCACGCATGACAGCACATGCATATCAATCAGTCTTTTGATTATTCTATTCCTATGCACGTACACGCGATTGGTTGGATTTGGTACCCAAGAAACCGAATAGACGGGCTGAGCATGTTGGGTCTGCAACAACAGGGCCACGGCCCGCACCAGCGCGGCACGCCAGACGCGGCCGTCCCGGCGCCTCTGGCACGAGGTGACCACGCGCACGCCAGCACAAGCGGCCGCGTCCACCGCGCTGCACCTCACCAGCACAGCGAGCCCGGCACTATCGCAGCGCGCAGCGCGAGCCTACGCGCCGTCGGCCTGCCGTCCTGAGCCTCGGCCACGAGCACAGGCCCGCCTCTACTACCGCGGCATCGGCACCAGCGCTGAGCGCTGCCACAACCACATGGCTGGGTCATCGGCCCCGCCTGCAACGCGCTACCTTGCACGGCCGTCCCACACGACCATGCCGGCCCTCGCGCGCGCCGACGCCGCTGCCCCGCGCGTGCGGCTTGCACGCGCAACGGCCGTGCTGCATACCGGCTGTGCATTGCATGGTGTGCATGTGCACAGCGGTCACGGGCCAATCGCGTCTCGCGTGACGTGCACGCCAGCCGCGCCGCTAGCGGTCACGGTGCCATCTGCCGGCAACATGGCTGTCAGCCCTTCCTCCTAAGGGCACCGCACGACTGTCGTTACAATACCCCTAGCTCCATCGCTGCAGCCTCGATCTGCGTGACGTACCGCCGCATCGACATGGAATGATGATGCGCCACACACGCCCACCACGCGCTGGTCCCTACTGCCACGGCCGCTGCCCCAGCGCCCACAGTACTTTCAGATAAACTAAGTCCCCTATCTCGAACTCCACCTGTCGTTTCTACTTATCTGTATAACTTTTTTTAATTGCAGACTTTGAGCTGTCTTCAACTGTTTCTCAGATAATTGTTATTGCATAATGTTTCTCTTTAATAATAAGATAAAGTCCTATGAGATTCTTTTCCCCGGTCTCATACCAACATACTGGTGATCCACACTTTTTGCCGTATAAGGCTTCAAATGGTGCCATTTGTATACTACTCTGGTAGCTGTTGTTGTATGCGAACTGTGCCAACACGAGATGTTCATCCCATGAACCACCAAAGTCAAATACACAGGCTCTCAGCATATCTTTAAGGATTTGGTTTGTCCTTTCTGTTTGCCCATTAGTCTGAGGATGTTAGCCTGTACTGAAATCGAGCTAAGTACCTATAGCTTGTTGTAGTTGTTGCCAAAATGCAGACTTCAATACTGATATTCGGTCATACATTATCCATTTAGCAACTCCGTGCTTGCTGAAGATCTCTTGAATATAGATCTTGGCAAGTCTCTCGCAAGAGTAATTTTGATTGATGGCAATAAAGTGTCCAGTCTTGGTTAACCGGTCGATGATAACCCAGATGATATCTTTATGTCTTTGAGTCATTGGCAATCTGGTAATGAAATCTATACTGATCTGCCTTTATCCTTGAACATGTATCACATTCTAACATGAACTTACTTGGCAACCTCTCGCTTCATATTATTCCAACAGAATGTCCCCTTTAAGTCCATGTACATCTTTATACATCTTGGATGAATGATGTATGGGGTTTGATGTGCTTCTTGTAATATCAACTTCCTGATATCTAGAATATCAAGAACACATACCCGGTTCTTGTACCATAATGATCCGTCATCTACTAAGGTAAACTCTGATGGTCGCTTTGCCTTGATCCTTCTGATCTCTTCGGCAATAAATCCGTCTTCTGACTGACGTCTCTTGATTTCATCACTAAAGCTACGACATTGGCAACCTTTATTGATCACAACCTCAATTCTATAATTATCCAAGAAGAATTTGTTTGGATATATCTTCAATTTTCTCTAGCTGAAGTTCTGACTTTCTTCTTAGTGCATCTGCTACAACATTAGCTTTTCCTCGTATATAATTGATCTCCAAGTCATAATCTTTGATCAATTACAGCCATCTTCACTGCCTCATGTTCAACTCCTTCTGCGTGAAGAAGTATTTTAGACTTTTGTGATCTGAGTTGTCGGTGTTCTGATCCGGCAATAATGAATATGGGGCAGCGTACGCACAACAGATCTAGATGGGTGCACACAGGACACGAAGTTTAGACAGGTTCGGGCTCTCGAGAAGAGGTAATACCCTACGTCCTGTGTTTGGTAGATTGTATTGCTCGTATCCCGTATGAGGGTATGTATCTAAGCCTAAGAGAATCGCTACGAAAGCCTTTGTTGTGCTCCCGAAGCTCTACTTTCATCTGCTGACCTAGGGATCTCTCCCCTGCCTTATATAGAAGGCCAGGGTAGGGTTACAAGAGTCCGGATCGGCTTACAGATATGTTTCCTAATTAGTTACAACTGCCACCCGGGTTTGCCAGGTAGGTTTATATCTATGTCTTGTACTCCAAGTCAATGAGGCGCCCCCGTGTAGAAGTCAGACTCCAAGTAGTTAGCTCGGCCCACCCTGTGTCCAGAGGGCCGGATTCGTTCTCTCTGACGATACCCGGGTGCTATACCATCGTCAGTAGCCTCCGAGTCCTTCACGATCTAGCTGCTTTTCGCCTTTCTCCCTTGAGCAAGTTTCCCGAGTGGTATCTGCCTGGACGTGCCCTCTGGTTGCTTGCAGGGAGATTGTGAAGGACTCATAGAACTCCTATGGAAAAGACAATAACAAGTCGAGCAATATTCACTCGTAAGGCAGGAATATCATAGCAGGTGAGTTAATAGCGGGTAGTCCTGGTAGTATCCGGCCTATCCCAGCGGACGACGACCAGGTAATAGCCCAACGGGGAGCATACCATGAATCCCGACTGAATCTCCGAGTGGTATCTGGTTTCCCGAGTGACTCGGGCCCAGCTGATGTTCCCCTGAGGGAATACCATCGAAATTCACGTCAAAACCAGAACTCAAATTATGGCGCTTCGGTTCCCGAGTGGCGAAGCCTGATGCTCAGAAATTCCATTGAATCCTGAAGTTCCGGATCCCGGAGATTTTGGAGCAAATTTTTTGGAAAGTCTGGATGGAGAAACCGGTGGCCCCGAGTTGCTCGGCGTCTGACTAGTGGCCCACTGAAGGCGCACCATTATTGCCCTTCACTTGGGTGTATTCAAATAATTGCGTTCTCCTGGAGGCCAATCCTTGAAACCCTTAAAAACCGTAACGCTCGGTTCCGAGTTATTCGGTAATCGACTAGTGGCTCGCTAAAAGCACGTTACAGTTGCTCTTTATGTAGGGTGTACTCCAAATGGCTTTTTAATCCTGGAAGGCCGACCGTTGGAAACCCTTAGTCAAATCCGCATCGGAGACAGTAACGCCAAGTCATAGGAACGGTTAAGTCATACCACGACCCGTCACGCCGTGTAACGGAAGCTGGAAAACCGCGACATGGGCGCAAAAAGCACCCGCGGAAGCCGAAGGGACGCCCCGTGCACGCGAGAAGGACCGCGGTAGTGGGAGCGGAAGAGTCGCGCCACCCCGCTGTCCTACTTTACGAGACAGGGGAAGGGAAACCGCGGACCGCTTTACCCCCATTCACATTCACACTTAGCCTTCTTGCGCCCGATTGCCTCTTCGCCTTCCTCACGCTCCGCTGTCCTTGAGGGCGCCGCCGCGAATCAAAAACCCTAGATCCGTTTCACCGGCACTGGATGCACTCCCCTGTCTGGGTGGCAGATCCAGTCGAAGAAGAGGAGGACGCGCTGGTGTGGGCAATCCTCGAAGAAGAAAGCTCCTCCCATAACCCAATGGCTCCTTGGGTGAAGTCTACGGCGACCGAGGCCCGGCTGAACGCTCTGGTGGCTACGGGTGTGCTGCCAGCGAAGGAGCTGATTGAATGGCGCACCGCCGGCATGGAGGAATTCCCTACCCCGAATACCGGCGAGATCGTGGTCCATTCCGCCTTCTTCCACCGGGGGCTCTCAGTGCCAGTCCACCCCTTCCTCCGGGGACTGCTCTACTACTACGGACTGGAGCTCCACAACCTCAACCCTAACGGCCTGCTTCACGTCACCACCTTCATCACCTTATGTGAGTGCTTCCTCGGATCGAGCCGCACTTCGCGCTATGGAAGCAGCTGTCTGTCATGAAGTCGTAGCCGAGCAAGAGCAATCCGGCCGTGGTAAGGAGCACCGGGTTCCAGCTAAGGCCTGGGGCCGTTAAGCTCTACCTAGAGCTCCCCTTCCAGACCTCCAACAAGGGGTGGCACTCAGATTGGTTCTACATCTCCAATCTGGCGCCATCTCTTCCGGGGATCGGGGGTCAGCCTCCCGAGATCCGGCCAAGCTGGACCGAGCTGCCACAGGATTGGGAGCAGCCTAGGGTCATAGTCCTCATGGGGGCTCTCTCCGAGGCACTCAAGGCCAGCGTCTCCGGGATTGTCGTCGTCTCCACCTTAATCCGTCGCCGAATTCAGCCGGCAAAGCTGAGGGCGCATCCGATGTATGATTACACCGATGGCTGAGACGTGGCTCGGGAGTCAGCCGACGAGCTCTCGGACGACGAGGTACGATGCCGGGTCGGGAAGCTGATGGCCCAGGGAACGGACCTGGACATCTCCAAGTGGCCACCGCCCTTCAGTCGCGCCAACCCGCCGAACCAGGTGAGCGACCACTCTCCTGACTTTGTCATTTGTGATTTGAGTTTTGGTCGAATCTTATTCGGATTGTGTTTGTGTGTCATTGACTCGTAGGTTCTCTTCGGCTTTGGTTCCAGTGCTCCCCTATCAGAGAAGGAGATCTGGAACCAGTCGCAGTACGCCGATGTCCCTAGCGGCGAGCCGCCGGCGCAGGGGACGGTTGGCTCATCCTCCTCCGGAGCGGGGCCGTCAAAGAGAAAACGCCCGTAGTGGTGGCTCCCAACGCTCCTCCGCCGAATGCGCCAACTCCGGAGGAAGAGGAGGAGGACGACACCCCGCTCATCATGCAAAGGAGGCGGAGGCCGTCTGTTGATGCCACCCCGGGGGGACAGAGCGGCTCCCCCGCCCATCCTGACCCGGTGGCGCCGGCTTCCATCCCTGAGGGGGTTCCTGAGGCGGCCGGAGATGAAGTCCCCTCCAGTCGGGGGGAGAAGAGGACAGCTGACGTTGCCTTCGGGGGGGGGGCAAGGTGACTCTTCGGCGCCGACGGCTTCGACTGCCACCGCGCCAATGCCTAAGAGGTGCCCTCCTTTCCCCCGGTCAGACCGGTAAGTCACCGAGTGGATGTCTCATGTCCCTTTCTTTGTTTTGACTGTAGGAAGCAACATTAATATGAACATCTTTGTAGGCCAAGGAAGCCGATTGACCCCAAGGGCTGACCAGGCGCCCAAGGGTCCAGCCAAAGTGGGAGTGGATCGGAGCCGGGCGTCCGACCCTTATCTCCTCCGAGGGCCGCGGAGGCGCCTTTGCCGCAGCCGTCACCTCAGCCAGGTGGTGCGCCGCCAACCCCGCCGCCTGCTCCGCAGGCAACGGGGCCCGGCGTCAAAGTGCCAGCGCCTGTCACGACGGGGCAGTCTGCACCAAGTCAAGCGCACGCCGAGCCTCCGGCCGTTGCCACGATAGAGCAGGTGGCGCCAAGCCGGGCGCATGCCAAGTCTCCGCACCCAGAGGGAGACTCGGAGCCCCCGGTGGAGGACATTGACCAGGTGCCGCCTCCTCCGCCCGACCTCCAGGTGGCGCTCCAATCGCTGCGTGTTCGACAAGTGAATTCTCTGCGGCCAAGCGAGCTCCTCCGGGAGATTGATGACGTCCGGGAGGCGGAGGAGTGGGAGGAGGTACTGAGCACCACTGCCCAGCTCGAAGAGTGACTCCCGGCCTTGTTGAAGGGCATCAAGGAGAGTGGCAACCTCATCAATGGCAAGATCCAGCCATTAATGAAGGTATGCACTTTGTCGTTGTACTTTCATTTTTTATATCGCAAGTGCACAAGTAGCGCACCTACTGGGGTGTAGCCCCCGAGCCTTGGGCCGACTGAGATAGTCAGGTGAAGGCTCCTTTGCTTTTGCATAAATTTCACTCTGGGGGCACGATCAATGCACCCAGAGGGTGTAGCCCCCGAGCCTCTACTTAGTTCAAGGAACCGAATAGAGGGTCTTAATGACTTCCTGAGTAGCTAGTTTCCTTATCTTTCTGTAGATTTCATCCTGGGGGTACGAACAGTGCACCCAGAGGGTGTAGCCCCCGAGCCTCTATTCGGTTCAAGGAACCGAGTGGAGGGTCTTGATGATTTTTCCGAGTGGCTCACCCCGTTGTTTTTTGTGCAGAACTTAACCAAACGGTCCAAGGACAAGACCGAGTTCCTTCAGGAGCAATTTCCTGCCTTCGACCGACTCAACAAGCGGAAGGCTGAGTGGGAGAACCTAAAGGGCACCCTCCACATGATGCAGGAACAAGTGTGTGTGCGAGAGGCGGAGGTTGAGTCCTTGAAGAGGGGTATCACCCAAGAAGCCACCCGGGCTCGAGGTAACGAAACCGAACTTCTCTGGTCATTTTCTGCCTTTGCCTTGCTGATTCTTTGACGTCTTCTGTAGCTGCTAAAGAAGGGACTGCTAAGCTCAGAGAGGAGCTCGAGGCGATGAATGCTCACCTTGGTCAACTGGCCTTGGCTGAAGAAAGGGCCTCCAAGCTCGAGGAGTAGCTCGGCGCGGTGAAGGCGTGCATCGGGCAGCTTGAGAGGGAAGCGGTGATCCATGATGGCAACATGAGGCGCGCCCTAGAGGCAGTTGAAGCGGCGAACAGGCAGGCTGCAGACTCCACTACTGGTGAGTGTCTGACTCGGATCTGCTCATCCGGGACCTGCCGGATATTTCGCTAATGCTTCTCTTTCACTTCCGCAGGGTTCCAAGCGTGCATCAGGAAGATCACCAAGACGGTGGAGTCCCTGCAGGTGGCCGGTCGACTGAACTGCAACGCCCTGTGGGAGGACGATCCGGTGCCGGACCATGCGGATGTGGTCGCGGAACGCCTTTGACGGGCGCTGGACCAAGTCAAGGCGCTAACACATGAGCACTACCGAGCTGGGGTAGAGTTCGTGCTCGTCGTGATGAAATCCCATTACCCGCGGTTGATATGAAGGAGATCCAAGACGGGCTTGTCACTGACGTTCCCGACGACGAAGTCCCGGCGCTGATCGAGGAGGTCCTTCTGGCCGCGGAGAACCTAGCCAACCGAGCCAGTCAATAGAAGTAGGAACATGTAAATAACCTTGCTTGAACTGAATGTCAGATACTCAGGAAACCCGAGTACAATCCATTTATGCCTCTTTTGGTGAGCTTGTTTTAAAGCTTGTGCGCCTCATTTTCCTTAATAATTTGTTCCTGTGTGAAGTTGGCTTTTTGTGTGTGCCCTTGTCGACCCATCGTAGCCCCTTTTGCATAGAGAGTAGTTATGGGCTGTGTCCCGTGTAGCGCAGGGTTGTGGCATAGACCGGCGGTCGAAGACAGAGGGTTGACGCCAAGCTTGTTCACCTAGTGCTAAAATAGTTTGTGGAAAAAGAGAGAGACCCGAGTGCGCGGATGTGCACCCAGAGGGTGTAGCCCCCGAGTGTCCGCTATGTGTAGCTGTGGGCGTTCATAGCGGGTCAGTTGGGAAGACAAAAAGGTCACTCGGATGGGGCAAATGTAGCATTTTTGTTATTCATTCATTAATACACAAAGTACGGAAATACAAGACTTAAAGTATAGAAGCGACATAGCTTTTCGATATTCCATGCGTTGGTGAGGAGATTGCCGTCGTTGTCCTTCAGTCGGTAAGCCCCTGGGCGTAGCACTTCGGTGATCACGTACGGGCCTTCCCATGGTGGGGAGAGCTTGTGCATGTCTTTGTTGGACTGGACTCGGCGAAGAACCAAGTCGCCAACATTGAACGCGCGCCCACGGACGTGTCAGCTATGATAACGCCGTAAGCCCTGTTGGTACTTGGCTGACCGAAGTAAAGCAACTTCTCTTGCTTCTTCAAGCTGGTCAAGAGCATCATGTCATGCTTCCTCCGACTGGTCTGCAGCATAGGCGCGAATGCGCGATGACCCGTAGTCCAGGTCGGTCAGCAGCATGGCCTCGGCTCCGTATACTATGAAGAACGGGGTGTACCCAGTTGACCGGTTGGGGGTAGTCTGGAGACTCCAGAGTACCGAGGGTAACTCCGCTGCCCACTTACCCGCGAACTTCTGTAGGCGCTAGAAGATCTGAGGTTTGATGCCTTGTATGATAAGACCATTGGAACGCTCGACTTGCCCATTTGTGCGTGGATGTTCCACGGCAGCGAAATTGAGGCCAATGTTATAATCGTCGTAGAATCGGAGGAAGGCGCCGCCGGTGAACTTAGTGCCATTATCCGTGATGATGCTATTGGGGATGCCGAAGCGATAGACGATGTTCAAGAAGAACTCGACGGCCCGCTCCGCAGTGATCGTAGCGACTGGCTTGGCTTCAATCCACTTGGTGAACTTGTCGACGGCGATGAAAAGGTGTGTATAGGCCCCGGGAGCCTTTTTGAGGGGACCAACCATGTCCAGGCCCCAAACGGCAAATGACCATGTGATCGAGATAGTTTGGAGAGCCTGGGCCAGCAAGTGTGTCTGCCGGGCGAATTACTGGCATCCCTCACAGGTGCGCACGATGTTCTCAGCTTCTGAGATGGTAGTCGGCCAGTAGAAACCTTGCCGGAAGGCTTTCCCGACTAGTGACTTTGGTGCCGCGTGGTGTCCACGGACTCCCAAGTGAATGTCGTGCAACAGCTGCTTCCCTTGATCTTGAGATATGCACCACTGGAGGACTCCGGAGGTGCTCTTTTTGTAGAGCTCACCTTCGATGACGACGTAAGCCTTGGCTTGCCGGGCAAGGCACCGTGCCTCTGTCTGGTCCTGTGGGAGGGTGTCCCGTAGGATGTAGTCAAGGAAAGGCGTTATCCAGTCGGGATTAACAACCAGGACCTCTTGCGTAGGCTGCTGAACGTCATCGGATCCCTTGGGTTGTGTGAGAGTCTAGTTTCAACTACTAGACCCCCCTGTGTATATCCTCGTCAGTCCAGAATCACGCTGATGATACACAGGCGAAATGAATAACGTTGCATGCATTCAAAGTTAAAGCTTAATTTTAGTACGATATGCCACATGGCTTACAAAGTTCCATGTCTTAACGACATTATTACATCAGAGGAAACAACGGAAATAAAAGCGAAGCGGCTCCATCTGTGCCACAGGCAATTGACGGAAGCCACGCGACCTATTCTTCGGGATCATCATAGAAGAAGTCTTCATCAGCTCCTTATTCAAGATACTCCTCTGCACACCACCACAACAAAACATACACGATGAGTACTTCACGTACTCAGCAAGCCACCTGGCGGCAGATGGTCCTACCATACTACGTGCAAGGCTTCAAAGGAAGGCTTTAGGGCTTAGTTACGTAAAACAAAGTTTTAATTTGAATTACTGTAGTAGGTTTGAAAGCAGCATTTTGATATAAAACAGTTTTTAATATCAGAGGTGTTTTCCAGCGTGTGGTCCTCGACCAACACATTCGAGCAAGGAACTCCTGTCTTAGCTCGACCATAGGTTTCATCAGCAAAGGGGTAGAGGAAAATAGCAAGGGGGAGAGGGATAAGTCCTTTTCATCAAGAATGAGTCATGTGCTGTCCATAACCGTGGACACGACTAATCGATTAGTTTGACACTCTACAGAGTTTGTACACTTTACCCACATGACACGATCATCCCCTTATGCCAAGCTGATCGGGCTTGTACACACGCACATCGGTGTGTCGGCAGGGTGACTGTGACGAGGTCTTTTAGCTAGATCCCCCCTAAGGTGTGACATGCCCAGCGGGTCTGGCTCGGAGTTGAGAGTACATCCCCACCCTCCAATCCCCCATCTGTGCCGAGGGTCCTCGTAGCTACGTCCACCCCTTTTGCGGTACGACAACATCGGTACCAAAGGCTGACTAACTTATTTGACCAAGCCATTGCCCATATAGCATGTGGTTGCACTGTTGTCACAATTCTCCAACTTCAAGACTTCGGCCTTATTCGATACGGATGACTAATGGCTTCTTCATCACCCGAAGAACGACCATTGCTCCTTCATCACATGATCCAGCTGTCGCCCGCACCTTTTAGATGGTAAGTTTCACCCAGAGTAGAATAGGAAGAATAGAGAGAGAGAGGGAATTATCGGACATCCGGCCCTAACTCAGCGAGCTCAACAAGTTTCAACAAGGATCATCGGTCCGATATTCATTCCCCCGTAGAGACAAATCAAAACAACCTAAAGATGTATTTAAGCAAGGCTAAGCATATCTCTACTCAGGGTATCAAGTAAACAGGCGACAACGGATAAGGGTAAAGGTGTGTCAATCGATACGCTAGCTACTAGATTAAAACAGCATGCATATTTGTAAATGACAAAATATTAATGACTTTCAGAAAATATAGGATCAAATATGATCAAGAAAAGGGGCATGCCTTCATGGTAGTACTCTTCTTCTTCTGTTGCTTCGATTGCCAGGTCGGTTTCTTCACTCCCTATCGTCGTAGCATAACGAGAGCAAAGCAAATGACTAACCAATTCCAATAAGAATATCTCGGAAAGCAACACGAGAAGAAGCACGACGAAGGTAAGATGTGGGTAGAATGGAACGATGGCGCGATAGCATCATCGCGACGAAGATAGAATGGGTCTTCTAGGATTGGCCATAACCATATATACATATAAAATATATAGAAATAACATATAGCATATATCCCTTACCGGGTATTAGAATAGATATTCTTATATATACACACACAACATATACCTTAACATGCTAGTAATCATGATAAAAAGGTATAATAATTCACAATTAACCACAAATAAATATTTAGGTGAATCCTAGATATTTATAATGGTTAATAACAGTAAAAAAATAAATTAATAACATATAACCACAATTACACATGCATTTCTATTAATTTAAAGACTAGAATTTAGCTAAAAGCTATTCTCTACCATTAGCATCAATTAATTAAGCATGGATCAACTTAGAGTTTATCTACAGTACCAGAACAGTACCAAAAATAATTTAATATTAATATTAAATCTGAACATTAATTAATTAAGGTAATTGTTAGCATTTCTAGTGTAACAATTAGATAGAAAATAATAATTAACATCCATAAATCATATAAATGGGTTAACATGCTATAATACCAATTCCAGAGATATTTCATGATTAAAAGTGTTCTGGAAATATATTTTAAGTTATTAGAACTATTATTCTAAGCATAAAAACTACACTAAAAACATGGTAAAATATTATTTAATTATGCTAAATGAGTTCTCATGACTTGACATTATTCCTAGAATATAACAAGATTTATTGGTACTGGACATGAATTTTTAAAGGCTAAAACAGATTTATAAAGGCACTATTGCTAATTTAGCATTTTAAATATACATTTTTAATCAACCTAGAGCACATCCTGATTTTTATAGCTCAAACCATTATAGGAAAAATGTTTTGGTTCACATGGTAAATTAGTTCTAAGGTTCTCTGATCCTATGCAAAAATTAGATATAAATAACAGAGAGCATTTCTATTTTTAATAATTAAAACCGAGCTTAATTTAATTCTAGGAAATTCTACACAAGTCTAAAAATTATGAAAACTTGCAGAAGTACTCCTTAGCATACTAGTAATCTACAGAAAAAAAATAACTTCAAAATAATCAACCAGCATCAAGTTATCCTAGAATTTGGTCAAATTCATCCAATTTTAAATATAATTCAAAATCTATCGATCGGATTAAAAATCTGATTCATGGGGTTCTAATGATTCCATTTTACTCCTAAGATGAAAGATCAGACCTAGATTGGATGATTTCAAAAATTGGACAGAAGGAAGGCGAAAGGGCTACTGTACATGGGATTTACTGTTCACGCGTGTACTGTAGCAGTGGGGTTTGGGATAAAATCAACTCATGGTTGCATAATGGTGGATGGATATGTACGAAATTGGTTGAGGGGATTCGTTCCATGGGTTGTTGGGAGACTACCATGGAGAGGGATTTGAGAGGAGCTCACCGAGGGTGAAGAAACGGAGGAGAGATGAAGTTCGCCGGAGTTGAGGAAGAAACTCGCGATACGGTTGACGTAGCAGATGAAGCTCCCGAATTCTTGCGGTAGAAGAAGCGCGTCAGCGTGGGGAAGCTCTAGCAGCAACTGCTCGTGTGGAGGTTCACCGGTATCATCGGAATTGCTTGCCGGAGTTGGAGAAGAAATAGATGTGGAGAAGAATTTGTTTGAGAGGAAAGCAAAGGAGAGAAACATGGGGTAGGGGTCCCTTTTTATAGGGGAAAGAGGAGGGGAGAGGAGAGGACATAGGGGAGATGAAGAGGAGCAGCAGTGCACTGGAATTAATGGCTGAAGAAAAACCGAAGAAACGTCGGCGGCGGCGTGAAGAAATCGGCCGGCGGCGGCTAACGCGCGCGCGGCGCGCTACGCATGCGCGAGGCGCCTGGTCGGCCGCTGCGGCCGCTCGGCTGCCTTACCAGGCTGGCCAGCACGCACCAGGCGGCCCAAGGGGCGGCCCAGGTGGGAAGCAAGGCGGCCTAGTGGCCTGTTGGCCCAGCGGCGGAGGGCAAGGCGGCCTGGGGCCGGCCTGGCTGCTGGCCCAGGTGGGGAGGCGTGACCGGGGCGGGCCGGCCCAAGCGGGAAAGGAGGCGGCGGCCCAAGGCGGGAGGAGGAGGTAGGCCGGCCGGCAGCTGGGGCGGGCCGAGGCCCAGGCGGGGCCCGGTAGGGGGAGAAGATGGGCCGCCGGCCCAAGAAGCTTAAAAAAAGAAAACCCATTTTCCGAATTACAATAAATCCAGAAAATAGAAAGGGGCCTTTAAAAATAGCAAAACACTTCTGAAAATTCCCAGAAAATTCCATAAAATCAAATTGAGCATGGGGAACTCAGTAAAAATATTTTTGGAGCAAATTTTCAAATGATGCTCAAATTAAAATTTAAAAACACATTTATTGCTCTCAATTTAATTCAAAACCTTGAATTAATTTGAAATAAATATCCAATTAAAATACATATAATTATATTACATAGTTGCACACCCTCTTCTTTTTTAAAAAAAAATTTTAGCCCGTAAAATTGAGGATGTTACAGGTTGTGGTTCTTCAGTCTTGGATGTGCGTAACTCTTGGAGGAAGACTCCAACCGGAACGATGTCCCGACTGGACCCCATTTTTGCGAGTGCATCTGCAGCCTCGTTGTCTCGGCGGAGGATGTGCGTGATCTCGAGTCCGTCGAACTTGGCTTCAAGTTTGCGCACCTCTTGGCAGTAGGCTTCCATGGTAGGGTCCCTACATGACCACTCCTTCATGACTTGCCTAACCACCAGTTCAGAATGTTGGAAATATGCCCTAGAGGCAATAATAAAGTTGTTATTATTCTATTTTCATGTTCATGATTAAGTTTATGTTCTATGCTAGAATTGCATTGGTTCTTGGATATGAGATTCAGAGGAAAACCTAATTGCATGTGTGGAATAATAAACACCATTCAGATCCCTAGTCAGGCCTCTGGACTAGCTCATGTATTGTTGATGGTCTTGTTTTCCTGATCATGGCCATTGTTAATGTAACAAGGATGCCGGCAATAATGGGAACACATTGTTAGGGTAACAATGGTGTTGGATAGACCCTCTTATGAGATACTGCGAGATCACTTCGTCAATATGTTGTCAGTATCTTCTCATTATGTGTTAACGTTTACTTGCGTCCTTAGACCATGAGAATATCGTAGACCCGGATACCGGATGGTTGCTTTGGGGTCATCAAACGTTACTCCGTAACTGAGTAATTATAAAGGTGACTTTCAGGTACACCAGAAAGTATATCGTGGTTCAAGATATGTCAAGACTGGGATTTGCCCATCCAGCGATGGAGAGATACACTCTGAGCCCACTCGGTATTACGGTGTCCAGCATCGCTAGCTAGGTATTGTGACTAAAGGGTTAGTCATGGGGACATCGGAATACAGAAACGAGAAAATAGTACAAACCGGTAACGAGGATAATTAGGTATAGTGATCAAGGAGTTGATCACAGGGATACCATAAAAGTCTCGCCTCGGGTTGTGTAATGTATCGTGAGGCAAAAGGATGATATGCGGTAATACGAGGTTCGCTCGATAAAGATCTTCGATGATATGTGGGAGTCGTTATGGGTGTCCAGATCCCGCTGACGATTATTGACCGGAAGGTGTTCCGGACATGTCCACATATACTCGAACCTATAGGGTCACACGCTTAACGTTTTAGCGACATTTAGGAATGCTACGATTTATAGAGAACGAGAGAGAAGGGTTCCGAAAGTGTTTCGGATGATCTCGAAAGTGTTCCGGGAGGTCCCGGATGGTTCCGGTGATGTCCGGAAGTGTTCCGGAAAGTATCAGAAGGTTCTAGAAGGTTCTAGAAGTTCTAGAAGGTTCTAGAAGTTCTAGAAGGTTCCAAAAGTTCTAGAAGGTTCTAGAAGGTTCTGGTGGAGTTGGACTCCAACTCCATCAGGGAGTTCCTGCTGGAGTAGAACTCCACCTTCCCAGGGAGAGCTGCCCCACCCCCTTTAAATAGAGGGGCAGGGCACCTCAAAGGGCATCCCAAGCAGCCCCAAAGGCAGCCCTAGCCCCTTGGCTGAAACCCTAGGCAGCCGCCACCTCTAGATTGGCCGCAGCCTCCTCTTCCTCTCTCTTCTAGATTGGATCTAGTTCAGCTGCCGCCGCGCTGCTGCTTCTCCTTCTCGTAGATCCCCGCTGTTCTTGTGTGCTGGTCCACACATTACCGCGGTGTCGCTGATCTGGTACGCGTGGATACCTCGGAGACGTCGTACACTTCGGCGTTCGATCGGGCGAACTATTCGCGAGGAGATCACTCTCGCGGCTGGGAGGTATAACCTAGCTGCGGGAGTCTGTGGACTTCACCGACATCGTCAACTTCTCCGCTGCATTGACATGATCGGCGAAGGTATGATATCGTTGCCTGTACCTCGATAGTGGATCTTGGTTTGGTTCGTGTACGGTAAATTTTTGTTTTGCGTAGCATGTTCCCCAATACAGAATCCCCACGGGCGAGGAGCCGGTGAATCCCGAGTGAAGTCACAATACGTAGACCGTGTAGCAAGGCTTCGTACTCGGCGATGTTGTTAGATGCCGGGAAGTGAATCTGCAGTACGTATTTGAAGTGTTCTCCTTTTGAGGAGATGAGCACAATGCTAGCTCCTGCGTCCTGAAGTATCAGCGAGCCATCAAAGTAGAGAATCCAGTGTTCGAGGTCGATGATAGAGGATGGGGATTGGACTTCTGTCCACTCGGCCACGAAGTCGGCATGAGCCTGGGACTTGATGGTCGTGCAGGGGGTATAGATTATGTCGAATGCCAATAGCTCCATTGCCCACTTAGCAATCCGCCCGGTGGCGTCCCGATTATTGATGACGTCGGCGATCGGGAAAGAACTAGCCACCGAGATTGGATGCCCTTGAAAGTAGTGAACTAGCTTTCGAGACGTGACGAACACCGCATAGATGATCTTTTGTATCTTTGGGTACCGTGCCTTGGACTTGGAAAGCACTTCGCTAATGAAGTAGACTGGCCGCTGAACCTTCTGGATATGGCCCGACTCAGGATGTTCAACAATCAGGACAGTGCTGACCACCTGAGTGGTTGCCGCGATGTAGAGAATCAGCGGTTCATTGGGCATTGGAGGGACCAATACCGGGGCTGTGGTCAGCAGCTTCTTAAGCCCGTCGAGGGCATCTTGAGCCTCAGGGGTCCATGTGAAGTTGTCCGACTTCTTCATGAGCTTGTAGAGGGGCAGGACCCTTTCGCCGAGTCAGGAGATGAACCGGCTAAGAGCTGCCATGCATCCGGTGAGCCTTTGGACGTCTTTGAGGCTTTTCAGCGGCCCTATCTTGACGATAGCGTCGATCTTCTCCGGGTTAGCCTTGATTCCCCGCTTGGAAACGATGAAACCGAGTAGCTTTCTTGAAGGGACTCTAAAGACACACTTCTCTGGGTTGAGCTTCATGTTGAATCACCTGAGGCTAGCAAACGTTTCTACCAGGTCGGTCAGGAGATCCTCTTTCTTTTCGGATTTGACCACCACATCATCGACGTAGGCCTGCACGTTCCTACCGATCTATCCCTAGAGGCAGCGCTGTATGCACCGTTGGTACGTAGCGTCGGTATTTTTCAAGCCAAAAGGCATGGAAACGTAGCAGAAGGCCTCGAATGGAGTGATGAACGAAGTCTTGAACTGGTCCTCCTCTTTCATCTTGATCTGATGGTAACCCGAGTAGGCGTCGAGGAAGCACAAAATTCACAGCCGGCAGTGGAGTCAACCACCTGGTCGATGCGAGGTAAAGTGAATGGATCTTTGGGACATGCTTTGTTGAGACTCGTGTAATCGACACACATCCTCCATTTTTCATTCTTTTTGTGAACAAGAACTGGGTCTGCTAACTAGTCGGGATGATACACTTCTTTAATAAGGACCTTCATGTCATCTAGAGTCTTGACGTAGATGATATTCAAACCACTCCCTCCATCCATGAGGACCTTGCTGAGGCGGACGCCGCGTACCATTGGGTCCACCACCAAGGGAAATCTACCAGGATGAGGTATGTAGTTGGGGTGGTCCGAGTGGCCGAACAAAATTATGGACTCAGACCAGCATAGGTATTGGGGTACTGCCGGCTCGGCCGCATTGACTTCGCGGTCAGTGATCTTCTGGCGACGTTTGGACTCGTAGCCATTCGGGCCGCCGAAGATCATAAGTGATGCCGTCTCCTTTGAGAATTCGTCATCCTCGCCCGGGGGAGGATCCTTTTTATTCCGGCTAGGGGTGAAGGTTTGTTAAAATTCTTCAAGAGATTGCAATCACGTGTGAGATGATTGGACTTCGGTCCGTGGAAGTGACATGGCTGGCTCATCATCTCCTCAAAGGTGGCGTTGCCACGCTGAGGTCGGTGCTGTGAAGTGCGCTCAGCAGCACAACAAGGTCTCCACCTTTGCGTTTCCGGTGTTTCTTCTTGGGCGACCTAGGATGATCCCTTTCCTTGGGGGACTCGGGAGCCTTGCCCTTCCCCTTGTCATCTTTGGTCGCACTGTGAACATCTTCTTCACCAGTTGCGAAGTTGTTAGCAATACCGAAGAGTTCGCGCGTAGTCTGTGGGTTCTTACGCGCGATCTTATGGATGAGATCTGTGCTTCGTACGCGCTTGGAGAAAGCGGTGATGACGTCACCTTCTCGAACCTCTGGCAGAGAATTCTTCTTTTTGGAGAAGCGCTGGATGTATTCCTGGAGGGTTTCGCCTGCATCCTGGGTGCAGCTGTGATGATCTCAGGCGTTTCCAAGCCTATTGTAGGTGCCCTGGAAATTGTTTACGAAGAGGGTCTCGAGATCTGCCCATGACTGTATACTGCCGTGAGGCAGGCTAGTCAGCCAGGCTCAGGCTGAATTGGCTAAGAACAGGAGCAAGTAGTGAATCGCGACATAATCATTGCCTCCATTTGTTCTGCACGCCGTGTGGTAATTGGCCAGCCAGATGCCTGGACGAGTCTCGCCTGTATACTTGTCAATTCCAGTGACTCGGAATCATGGTGGGAAGACGATGTTGTGGATGCGGGAACCAAACGCCTTTGGACCCATGTAAGCCATGTCAGGGGGAGTCGGGGAGCGACGCTGACCGGTAGCACGGCTGTCGCTGTGATGGTCGTCGTGGTTGTCCCCTCCCCCCTCCCCCCGCTTCCTGACGAACATTGCGTCTGGCATCGAGGGTGTCCCGCGCATCGCGGTTCGGTCCGAGTCGGTTATGTGCTGACCCGGCAGGGTGAACGTTTTTGTCGCACCTTGACGGTCGCAGTTTCTTGCAGCAATAGTACCCCGAGCATCATGATCCGGTCTGAGTCGGCTGCGAACCGATCCGACAGGGTGATGACGTTCGGGGTTGGCGCGACGACCCTCTGTGGCTTGATGGTTCCTTGGAGGGGAAGAACGCCGACTCCTGGCACTCGCAAAGGAACCTGCGTGGTCTCCAGGGATCTCGGCCTGTTGGAGGGCTGCTTCCTCCATTAGGATCTGGAGCCGTCGGAGTTCGTCGTGTCCCGGGGTGCCTTCAGGGATATTGATGGCACGTGCCGCCACCATGGCGGCGACGATGTTGTGACTGGGGAGTGGAAATATCGGGACACCGTCCCTTTCACGCATGCGGAGTGCGTTGTGGACTTGGCGTCCCCGATCCCGCATGTCCTTGTTGTTACGGCTTGCTGCTCGGCCAGTGCCTCCTCCTTGGCAAGAAGGCGGAGCCGAGTGGCTGCTAGTTGCTCAGGAGTCTGATCTTGGATGGGAATGGGCTGGTCATCGTCGTTGTCCGGCACATCCGGGTTAGCCATGAAGACCTCCCGAGAAGGATGGTGGCTTCCTGAGCTCTCGAAGCCGTCTGAGTCATACTTAAGGACAGGTAAGAGGGACTCGATTGCACCGACCAGTCGGGATCCCTACTCGACGGGTGGGAACCCGTGTTCAAACGGACAATCCGACTTCGGCTCAAACTCGTCCTTGGGGAGGGGAACCGAAGGCGTGGACTCGGGGGTGAGTCCAACTGAAGATGATGATGAAGCCTCCGTTGATCGGTTGGAAGCCGAGTCGTAGAGATGAAGCTTGCCGAGCTTGTCAGCGATGAAGTCCAGCTTTCCAAATCGGAGAAGCTGTCCTGGATCTGGGACTACATCCAGGGAAGCAAATCTCATGATGCTGCCCGGAACGAAGTCGCCGTTGTTGTTGAAGAAACCCATCTGGATCTGGTCAGATGGATCTATGCGCACAGCCCCTACCTGGCGCGCCAACTGTCGGTGTTCTGATCCGACAATAATGAATATGGGGCAGCGTACGCACAGCAGATCTAGATGGGTGCACATGGGACACGAAGTTTAGACAGGTTCGGGCCATCGAGAAGAGGTAATACCCTACGTCCTGTGTTTGGTGGACTGTATTGCTCGTATCCCATATGAGGGTATGTATCTAAGCCTAAGGGAATCGCTACAAAAGCCTTTGTTCTGCTCCCAAAGCTCTACTTTCATCTGCCGACCTAGGGATCCCTCCCCTGCCTTATATAGAAGGCCGGGGTAGGGTTACAAGAGTCCGGATCAGCTTAAAGATATGTTTCCTAATTAGTTACAACTGCCACCCGGGTTTGCCGGGTAGGTTTATATCCGTGTCTTGTACTCCAAGTCGATAAGGCGCCCCCATGTAGAAGTCAGACTCCAAGTAGTTGGCCCGGCCCACCCTGTGTTCAGAGGGCTGGATTCGTCCTCTCTGACGATACCCGGGTGCTATACCATCGTCACGAGTATAACTCACATTTGGATCTGTAAAGGTAGTGCCACCATTACTTTAGTGCAAATACCACTGTTGCCAACTCTAAATCATGTGTCGGATAGTTGACCTCATGTGGTCTTAAGTGTCTTGAAGCATAAGTAATAACTTTCCGATCTTACATTAGTACACATCTTAGTCCTAACTTGGATGCATCGCAATAAACACTGAAATGTTTACCACTTTTTAGTAAGGTTAACACTGGAGCGGTAGTAAGTTTCCGCTTCGGTTCTTGAAAACTATTCTCACATGCCTTTGTCCACTGAAATTTAGTGTCTTTTCTCAACAGTTTGGTCATGGACCGGGAAATCTTGGAGAATCCTTCAATGAATCTCCTATAATATCCGGCTAGTCCCAGAAAACTTCTGACTTCAGTGACGGATGTTGGAGATTTCCAATCTACAACAGCTCGATCTTCTTCAGATCCACTGCAACTCCGACTTAGGTGATAACATGGCCTAGAAAAGAAACTCGATCTGGCCAAAATTCACACTTACTGAACTTACCATACAACTGATGCTCTCTTAAAATCTGCAAAGCAGTCTAGAGATGCTCTACATGATCCTCTTCATTCTAGGAATAGATGAGAATATCATCTATAAACATGATCACAAATTTGTCAAGATACTTCATAAATATCTTGTTCATTAGATTCATGAATATTGCAGGTGCATTTGTCAACCCAAATTGTACCACAAGATATTCGCGGTGCCCATATCAAGAGAAAAATCCTGTCTTCGGGATATCTTCTAGCTTAATCTTGATCTGATGATAACCTAACCGTAAGTCTATCTTGGAGAAAACTCCACCACCTCTAACTTGCTAAAACAAGTCATCAATTTTTGGTAGTGCATACTTGTTATTGATGGTGACACTGTTAAGATTCCTATGATCAACACACATACGAATACCTCCATCTTTCTTGTCAACAAAGAGGACTGGTGCTCCCCAAGGTGATATGATTGCCCTAATAAATCTGCCAACTCGTCCAACTGTTTCTTCAACTCCACCAGTTCCACTGATCCCATTCTATACGGTCTCTGTGCTATCGGTGTTGTGCCTGGTACCAAGTCAATGGTGAACTCCACTTCTCTGTCCAGTGGCATGCCTGGTAATTCATCTGGAAAGACATCCGAAAACACCCTAACAACTGGTATTTGCTCGATCTCTTCTAAGGAGTTTAACTAAAATTCTCGGTCCAATGCTAGGTTTCTCTGGCCTTGGAACACAATTATTCCTCCTACCCAGTGGTTAAGAGCTATGGTTTTGCTGACACAGTCAATTTGAGCTTTATGGAGTGCTAACCAATCCATACCTAAGATAACTTCTAGGCCTTTGAGTGGCATGATCAAAAGATGAGCAAAGAATGCATAGTTATTGATCTCTATAACTACCCATTCTAGTCAATTTGAGCTTTATGGCGTGCTAACCAATCCATACCTAAGATATCTTCTAGGCCTTTAAGTGGCATGATCAAAAGATGAGCAAAGAATGCATAGTTATTGATCTCTATAACTACCCATTCTATCTTTTGGTTGGCATTTATAGGTCCTCCAAGTGATTGCAGCTTTAGATGCTTTTCTAAAGGACTAGTTTCCTAGGGTATCCCTTTCATGAACTCTTCAGAGATGAATGAATGTGTTGCTCCGGAATCAAAAAGTACTATGCCAATACGAGATGAGATAGGTAGCATACCGATCACCATGTCACTAGCTGCTCCGACTTCTTTTGTGGTCACATAGTTCACTCTTCCATGAACCTTGCCTCTGCCACGGACTTGATTGCCTCTTCCTCCCCGAACTACTAATCTCTGAGGTGGTGCTGCTGGTCGCGATACTTGAGATTGTGGCTGTTGAGCTTTTGGATTTGGCCAATCCTTGGCTCTGTGTCCTGGCTGCCATATCCAAAACATTTATCCCTCTTCGGACATTTGTGGGGCATAGTGATTTCAACCACAAATATAGCATGTACTAGGAGGTATTGGTGCTTGGGTTGCTGCTCCAGAAGATGTTACTTCGGGTTGATTCCTCTGAAGATAAACCACTCATCAAGGTTTATTCTATTGATATTGTTGTCTCCTTGGCTCGAACTTCCTCTTTTTATCATCTTGCACCTTACGATAATCATTCTCCAAGGTGATAGCACGATCTACAAGATCTTGAAACTCAGTTACATAGACAAGCCTCAACTGCATTAATAGGTATAGATGAAGTCCCTCCATGAACTTCTGTTGTCTCTTGGCCTCCGTGTTCACATACATCATCTGGTGCATAACGAAGAGCAAATGAACTCGTGCACATACCTAGTAACAGACATGTTGTCTTGTTCCAGGCATAGGAATTCCTTCTTTTTTAGTGCCACTATGCTAGATGGCATGTGTGCTTCACTTAACCCCATCCTGAATATTTCCTAAGTAATTACTCTTCCGGCTAGATGGACTACTTTGAAATTAACCCACCATGCTGTTGTAGGTCCTGTAAGTTGGTGCGTGGCATAACGAACCTTTTCTTCATCGTTGCACCCGACAGCTTCCAGCTTCCTCTTAGTATCTAACAGCCAATCTTTAGCATCTATTGGTTCAGCTGATGTTGCAAAGGTCAAGGGTCTGATCTGTTGGAAATCGTCTAGACTAACGCCTCCTCAGGCTGGTTCTTGAGTGTCACGGGGCTTTCCTCCCATCCTATTCAGCATTTCTGCAAAGAATTTGTTTTCATTCACCTGGGCTTCACGTCTTTCTCGCCTTTCCTCTTCCTTGGCTTTTTTTATCTTCTTCCATCTGGTGCATGTACCTCATGAAAGCCTCTTCCGTGCTGAACCAGCCTCCATTTTAGCTTTGTCTTCTGCCTCTTTTCGGGATTGCTATATTGTGATATGAAGCAAAACTTAATGATATGATCTACACAACATATATTAGGTTTTCATCCTCATAAACACAACTAAAGCACTCATGCAAAAGAATCCAAAAAAATCCATAACTCCGATAAGGCACACAATTTGCTGAAATGTGTTAGAACCTATGTACTCAATTACTAAGGTGTGTAGAACGAAAGCAAAACGAAGTGTTTGTTATTTCATAGTTAAAGGTGCTAACGTTATGACTTCTATTCTTATTAAGTCTATATGTTCATGCCTTCGGCGATCAACTTTTACCAATTATTCTGACACTCCATTATTCATCATAGATCACCAGGTAAGTCTGAGAGTAAATTCTACTATCTCCTTCTCAAAGAAAAGGAATTTGGTCAAAACTTTGGGTAATTCTATAGATAGTAAGTGGAAAGTTGTTAGAAATAGTACTGTTATTTTTATCAAGAGTACTATAAAGAAGTATAGTCCTTAATAGAATCCAATTTCCTTCCTAGGGTTTCACAGGTCTCCTAAATAGACTTTTATGCCTAGATGTCTCAACAATTACTCTGATACCACCTGCAATGACCCATATACTACCCTTGTAGATAATATGTTAGTCTTTGACATATTATGGACGAAGTATCTTCTCATCCACAGCACATCATACAAAGTAGCACGACAGAAGCATTGAAGTGGTCCATATATTACAAATTTAATTTACAAGCTCGAAGAACAAAGTAAAGTCATAAAAAGTTATTCCCAAAAGTACGGAGAATTTAGAACGCTTCAAGTTGGTTACAGCAAAAGTCTTATACTATAACCCTCATCTCGTTTAGCTTATACTTCTACTCTGTAGCATTCTCGTCGTGGTAGTTGAGGTAGTAGTCTAAACTTTCGTCTTCCTTCATCGCTACTAACTCTTCGGGGACTTCATCTTCGACCTCGACGTATACTACGTCTTGTTCCGCCATCGGCTCACACTCTAGCCAAATGAATTAGAATAGAGGGATGAGTGTACTGAACAAGTCTAGGAATAGCAAAGAGGTGTTTGACGCCCTATCTCTACTAAGAACAACGGTGTTCTCCAAAAGCAATATATTTTGTAAGGTAAGAGAGTCAAACTTTTAATTAAGAGTCTATGATCTCATGTCTCACAGGCTGCTAGAGTTCCTGATGGACTCCTTCCCTACCGTGTTCGCAATTCTAACTAGGAATACGGAGTGATACTGCCACACTTTCTTACACTCCGTAGAGGTGTGTAACTATACCCACAAATGATCATAGTCATGCGTTCGAGTTTGCAAGGCTCATTCACACTTCCATTGTCACAGAGCCGTTTCACGTCCACTCAGCCATACTCCGTGTCGTAGTCCCGCACAACAAGCCTGGACTACCGGTCTCACGTTGATACTCTGGCGTATAACGTATTGTGGTTAGCACCGAAGGCCAATACCAACTTTCCAATAGTTGATACTACAGATCCAACTACCGAGGCCTTGCCTTCATAGGGGAGTATGACCTAGGACAAAGGTAATTTAGCTCAGCCCCGCTCATATAAGTATGTGGTAAGCGTGACCGCTACGACTCTTAAGCATAGTTGATCATTGGTTACTTTAACCTTATATGAAAACCCATGTGATGAAACCCATCTTCCAATATGCTTTTAGCACCTTTCTAGGGTTTCACCACCTGCCATGATCACGCCCAAAAACTAGCGATCAAAATTCTCAATTCATTCATGTTAGAAAATGAGTTTTCCTTTTCTACATGTTATAGATGAGAAGGAAATTTTGTAAATTATTCTCAACGGATATGAACAAGAAACTAGACTTGCCTGGTAACGGATAGATAATGGAGTTCGACGGGTCTGCTTATTGAATTCCGGCTTTTGACAAATAAATTAATAAAGTCTAATAAGAACAAATCTAGAAAAAAAATCCACTATGAATGTAAGGTTATGATTATGCATGCATGGAAAATGTATCTTAAATGGAAGAATTTGGGTCCATGATTTTCTTGAATATTCTGTGTATTACTTATACTCATTTAACGAATAATTAAGCTTTTCATATTACTAGAGCTTACATGGAATATACTTATAATATAGATTAATTAGCCCTATTTTATCTTAATTGGGAGCTTATGTTTTATTTAAGGGATTAACCTCAAGATTTTGATTTAAAATTTGTAAATTATTTATCACCATTCATTTCCCCTTTTTGAGAAAAAGGAAGCATCATTTTAATGCAAGTTAATAATCCACAATTTAACTTATCCTTTATATTTTAGACTATTATCATCATCACCTTTAATTCTTGTTTCTCTTTTCAAGGAAAACTAAAATAAATAAAATATTTCAACCAGGTTTTATTTCCTGTCCTAAAAGAAAAATAATTAACCTAGGACTTGTCCAAAAGTCAACTTTTTGGCCTACCTGGCCTTTCTTCTCTGGTGGCCCACTTCTTAGCCCGCCCGGCATAATTGGCCTACTCGGCCCGTTTTACTTACCCTACCCGACAGCCTCACTTCCTCACCTTCTCTCTCACACATCGTCATCGTCTCGTTCCCTCCTTTCTTGCACATGCCACCGCTAGTGACCCTTGCCGCCCGATCCGACACCACCAATGGCTGCTGCCCTTGTTTTCTCTCTCCTGCTAGCATTCGGCCTCTCCTCAGTCCTCCTCCACTGCTCAGTTCCTCCCGAGCACGCATGTGCCGCCCCAAATCATCTCGGACGCTGCCATTTGCCATGAGCCCTAGCTCAGCCCAGTCTCTGCCGTCATGGCCGGGGTGCCAGCTGTCACGTTCTCCCACCCAGGACATGACCTCCACGAGCCTGCTCGGGCTTGACCTCACCTCGTCGGTGTTAGTCCGGCTTGACCTCCCGAACGTTGCCCATGAGTCCATGAAGCCGCCTCATCACGCCACTCAGCGCCGCCGTTGGACGGTAGTGGGCCTCACCACCACTATAACCGCGGTGGTGCCGCTCTTCAAGTAAGCTCCCCCTATTCTCTTCTTTCTTTTGTTTTTTCTATCTAGCTCTTTTAGTCCTTAGCTATTTGTGTAATCACTTGCTGCTATGGTTAAACTGGTCACCTCAAGATTGATACTGGATGTATGTGTCTACCCTTAGCTATTTGTGCTACTGTAAAATTCTTGTTTCATTCTTGCATGCCTAAGATGCGATGCATTGGTTGTTTGTGATGGTTAGCTAAAATTCACTAAGGTAATGTCATGAGCTACACTCCTAATTATTTGATTATAGTTCTTGAACAACAAATTTTGTAGCATAATTAACTTCCTATGGTCATCACTAAAGATTCACAAGGATCACTTACCTTATCATGATGCTCTACTATTTTATCTAGATGCCTTTAACATATATGTGTGAGCTAAATGTGCATATTTCCCATCAGGAGTGTGAAGTGTAAATTGTTCACAGCATAATTTGGCTCAAGGATTTATTCGGTTGGCTAGATTAAGTATTAGGTTTTGATCGCAGTGTAATTTGGCTATAAGATTTATTCAGCTAGCCAAATTAGAATAATGGATTTGCTCGCTATGGATTTAGCATTAACTCTTGAAGTGCAGATCCGGGTACCCGCATCCCGAGCAGTCCGCAGTTTCCCCGAGTACCCGTCACAAGGACGAATGTGCTCGCAGAAGTTCCCGAAGACCCGAGCAGTTGGGAGCGTCCCCGAGCGCTCGCGACCCCGAGTGCCATCGACCCCGAGTGCCATCGACCCCAAGCGTCATCGACCCCGAGCACCATCGACCCCGAGCACTCGTACTCGCGTTTGAAAGAGCATCTAGGCCCTAATTTGGTTTTGATGGTTAATGGCAACCTAAACTGGAATCTAATGTTTACATTTGAGTGTAAGCAGATCTTACAGGTTCCATGATGAAGGGCTATCCAGAGAAGGATGGCCACCAAAAAGGTACAAGGTGGGTTCAAGGACAAAGAGATGGCTGTGCTAGGGAGCTGTGCCACAGCTGAGAAGAAGCTGGTGCTGTGCAGGGAGCTGCAAGCAGGGTGATGGTGGCTTGATGCGTCAAGGGCCGTGACTTCAGCTGGTGGCAGGTGAAGCCTAGATTTGCTAGTTTCTTTGAGTCCATAGGAACCACCCGTACTATCAAGAGGGATGAAACAGTAGCAGTTGTCTAAGGGAACCTTGCTCATTGCTCAGAGTGTTGGTCAAGGGGATTGGTGCTTTGAGGCCAATTGCCCTGTGTCAATAGCTTTGCACAAAAGTATGTAGCTGTGTGAAAACCCTAGAGCCTTAGGCACCTGTGTGACACAGCTGTGTCACAGGTGGTCTTCCGCTCTATGACTCAGGTACACCTCTGTACCGGGAGAGAGCTTGTAAAAGCTAAGGGAACTGCTCTGCGGTAGGGTCTGCTGTGTCAGGGGTCTATCGGAGGTTCTCTCCTTTTCAGGTAGCTTAGGTAGAGTATGCTGAGGGCATGTAGTGTGCCAGGACCGGGCTGAGTAGTGCTGCTATCAGCTAAGGGTTCACCTGTGTGTGCCGCCGGTGACACAGGTGTCGGTCTGCCTGAGCCGGTTACAGTTGAGCGTAGGGTTCAGCTGTGTCACAGGTGGTTGACACCGGTGGCTCACTTAATCCTACGTGGCAACAGGGTAATGGTCAGGTGCCTGTGGACTCTATATATAGGGGACCAGGGGAGGACTCTGTCCTCAACCTTGCTCAAATCAGTGATTCTCATACGACCGTTGCAAAGCCTCCAACCACTCCACAAGAGCCAAGCGCCTAAGGGTTAGTTCGAGTGGGTTTGTGAGCTAGAGCACGAGCAAAGGTTCCTCGAAGAGATTGCTGCTGGATCATCTGTTACTCTTGGAGTTTGTCTGCTCCTAGACGGGTGTAGGAGTTGCTGGTATCACCCAAGCTTGTGTGGGCTGAACCAGTAGTTTGTGAAGGTGTTCTAAGGTCTACATGCTGCAAGGCAAAAGGATTTCCACAAGCAAGAAGGAAGAGTCCTGAAAGATCAGGTACTCGGAGAACAAGCACGATTCAGTGCTGGCCATCTCTTAGGAGTGGTCTCTCCAACGGAGACGTACCTTCTCTGCAAGAGTTGGGAACTTCGGTGAAAAATCCCTGAGTCTCCTTTACTTTCCTGTATTGCATGCTTATCTGTTTACTCTTGCTTGCTTGTGTCTCTTAGACTTGCTATGTTGTACTTACCTTTTCACCTGTGCTAGCTTACCTTTATACCTGTGTGTGGTCAGCTGTTACTCAGCTGTTACATTCACTTGTTCTCATCTGTGCTAGCACCTGTGTCTCAGATAGTCTAAGTAGATCACCTGTGTTAGGTTATCTTTTCACCTGTGCCTCTCACCTGTGTGACAGCTGTGTGTTAATTTACACATAGTTCTCATCTGTGTCACTTACCTGTGTCACAGCTATCACTATTAATCTGTGAAGTTAACCTGACAACTTAAATAGAAGACTTAAAAGGGGAAATTTTATAAGCCAACTATTCACCCCCCCTCTAGTCGGCATCTCGGTCCTTTCAGCGTTCCCGAGTACTGGCGTTCCCGAGTACTAGCGGACCCGAGTACTAGCAGTCCCGAGCACTGGCAATTCCAAGTGCCAGCACGTCTGAGTACCGAGCACCCGGGCCCGTGTCCCCGAGTACTGGCGTTCCCGAGTGCTGATGAGCCCGAGTACTCAAGTCCCCGAGAAGGCACAAGTCGGACGGAGCCGAGGCCCAGCAGAATCAAGTCACGACGCAAGCAGGTCGATCCGTGGACAAGCTGATACGGCGAGTCCTTTATCACCAAGTCTTATCAGGCACGGAGACTTAGGGAAAGAGTCTCGGAAAGGAAGGAATTGACTACGAATTCGGAAAGACTCTCGGTTCGTATGGAAAGATATCTCATATCCGAGAAAGGAGTCCCGAGCGATGGAAAGTCATATGTATATTAGATCAGGATCCTTTAAATAAAGAAAGATTGTATATCTGTAATCAATTAGGATTAGGAGTCTTGATCTCCTACGGGAAGACCAGCCGCTCTATAAATATGAGGGGTGATGGCCGATTGAAGAGATCCAACAATCGACACAAATCAATCTATTACTTTTATCTTTTACTTTTTCTTAGCAGTAGATCTTTGCTATTTTGCGCTGGAAAACAGTCGTTTCTTCTTCACGTAAGTAAGAAGATCTTTGTTGCTTTGCTCGGAAAGCAATCGCTCGTCGTACGTGTAAGTACGATAGTTATCCTTTGTTGCTTTGCTCGAAAAGCATCCGTTTATCGCACACGTAAGTGCGGTTGGCGACTCCCATTACCTAGGTGTTTCACGGATCCAATTTCGTGCGAACATAAATATGTGGCCTGATCTTATCGGATCACGATAATGGTAGATCTGGCCATTTAAGTGAGATTCTTCCTAATATCAAGTTATTAAGTTGGAAGAACAGATAACATTGCTTGATTCTTAGCTAGATTATGATGATGCTTTGCATCTGAAGCATTCCTTATTGAAGAACTGATAAGCACGGAGATAAGAAGATGCCTTAAATCCTATGATGCAACACTGGTTTGAGGGTTACAATACCATATATCATCAAGTTCTTATGTCAAATTTGAGCTATGATGACTTTCGGATGGAGATCTACCTTATTTTGTTAGGTAATGGCTGACTTGACTTCCCAGTTATTGTTTCGTTGCTAATCTTCCCTATGAGCTGTGAACTCCTTTTTTCCTTACACTACTTCTCCACTCGAGCTTCTTTCTCCTTGCTGCTCCTGGTTTGTGCTTCTTCTTGTGATGGCTATCCCTCTTGAAATTGACTCTTGGGAGGAAGTAAAGGTGGTTGCTATTGCTACTGTATGATGTATTCGATTGCCTTGCCCCTACTTCTATAGAGCTTCTCCAGAGCTATTTGGTGGAAAACTTACCACCTCCTACCACCTCTATGGTCGGCTGTTGCTAAGTGATGATGAATAGTACGGTATCCTACGTATTAGGGGTATCCGTATACAGAATCCCAGGACTTTAGGAAGGTATAGCGTACCCGGTAAGGATCCTTGGACGACATGGATAGCCCCTCTCGGGAAGGGAAGACTCCCCTTAAACTAAGAAGTCAATCCCGACGTTTAAGGAGACCAGAGTCCTACTCGGGCGTAACTCCACGTCCAGTACAACCCTGGGAACCCCCTATATAAGGATCAGCAATCCCATAGGGGAGGAGAGGGCTGAGGAGGTTCTACAAGGTCTAACAGATCAATCTAGTTGCAGCACCAGGAGGCGAAGCCCTAGAAGACCCGCTGCCTCGAAGGAGTCGAGCTCGGCGGTTTAGCATAGATTAGTCCACGATTAGGCCTAGGGTAGCCACTAACATACACCCCACATTGTAAAGCGTGTTCTCCATCAATATATCGCAACAGGACGTAGGGTTATTATCCTGAGGGGGGCCCGAACCTGTATAAAAATGGCTGTCCCCTGCTGTCAGAGCTCCTGGCACTTGGGCCCTAGAGGTCCCTACCCCCCAGTAATCCTCATTCCACGAATACCGTAAGATCGCCGATTCACCGATCGTCGACAGATGGCGCCGACCGTGGGGACCTCTCCGGACCAAGCCGTCCAGGAAGAATCAGAGTCGGCAGGATGCGCAACTAAGTGCGATCAGATTCTAGCGCCGGTTGCACAGCCCTCGCCGGTTTTGACCGAGGAGGAAGAAGCAAACCCGGCAGAAAAACCAGTCGCAATCTCGCCCCGTACTGGGTACTCGGACCAGGGTTTCTACGACAACTTTGGCCCTGTGGACCCGTACCCGGTTACGGATCGAGTGGATTTCGGAGAGTACGCCCCTGGAGAGGACTCGGATGGCGAAGCAGATCACTTCAGAACCGAGTGCGCCAGGGCCTTCAGCGGGAAGTTGGTCTTGAACGACGACTTCCCGGCAGGAACGACCAGCCCCATGGTTGGAATTTCTCCTGCAAACTCTGATCGTGAGAATGATCAAGATCTTACCCACGTCGCGCCCGATGAGGACAACATGATGGAATACGAGTACACATCGTCCAGCCAAGGGCCTCGAATGGTACTCGCGATCGACGATGGTCGAGGAGACCTCGAAGATCAGGATCTACCCGGGGGCTCACAGCAGCACAATGCGATGGCTGCCTCCCACATGAACGGGGGCTTACCCGCCGCTGGGAAGAGAACTCCTCGCCGGAACGGAGACCTGCCTGCCGCTGTGGAGAGATCCCCCCCGGGAACGAGAGAGTACGTGTCCCGAACGGCTCGAACACTTGCGGAAGTACGCAATCTGCTATCACAGCCTCTCGTGGCGGATCTATCGACACCCGCGGGCGTGCAGTGGCTGCAACGGCTGGGGGCTGACCTCCAAGAGGCTCAGAACCAGGCCGAGTCTTCTCGAGCCCAATCGGTGGCCCGTAGCTCTACTCGGGTGGACACCCCTCCTCCGCTAGAAGAACGCGATCGGGAGGGACGACACCCCAGGAACAGGCCTCCTTAGGAGGAGCCACCTGTCGACCTCCGAGAACAGCTCGACAAGCGCCGTCGCCAAAGGCGCTAGCAAGAGCAACAGCCTTCTCGGAGAGATCATGTGCAACACGCCAATACTCGCGGCCGATCCTCGACCTCGAATAGCGGCGAGAATACGCCTTATCGGGGGTCCTTCAGCGGATGCCAGGCGCTATCCCAGGAACTCCATCAGGTACGCTAGCCTTCTCGTTTCAAGCCCGGCTCGCTAGAGTCGTACGACGGAACCACGAATCCCGTGGAATTCCTTCAGATCTACACCGCGATCGAGGCAGCCGGCAGGGACGAGAAGGTCATGACCAACTATCTTCCTACCGCTCTCAGAGGAGCCGCTAGGACGTGGTTGACGAATCTACCCCCAGGAACGATCCGTTCGTGGGGACAGCTATGCGACATGCTACTCGGGAACTTCCAGGGTACCTTCCCAAGACCTGGTCGGGTCGATGATCTATTCCTTGTCGTCCAACGACCAGATGAGACCTTCCGAGAGTTTACCAAAAGGTTTAGCGTCATCTGCAACACTATCCCAGAGATAACGGACTCGAATGTCATCCGCGCCTTCACTCGAGGCAGCAGAAACAAGATGTGCACGCACGATCTGATCATGCGGCCACCGAAAACTACCAGGCAACTCATGGATCTGGCCGAGAAGGCCGCTTGTGCGGAAGAGACCCTGCGCTATATCAAGCAACAGCGGGGTGAGTCAACCAGTTCTCCCCTCCGGTCAAGGGGCGAATCGCGCAAGTCTAAGCGCAAGAAGAAGCTCTCCGGAGGGAACAAGGAGAAAAGGATCAGAGCCGACGAGGTAATAGCCGAGATCTCCGAGAAGCGCACCTGGCGACCACGCCCCAAAGATAAACCTACCACATCCTCCGACAAGCCGTCCAAGCCCTGGTGCGATTTCACCAGACTGACTCGCATGATCTGCGACAGTGTCGCATCTTCAAGAAGTATCTTTGGGAAGAAAGAGACAAGTTCCGCGAGGAGAACCCTCAGGTCGCTAACAATAGTCGGGAAACAACCTCCAACGACGATGACTCCACCCCTGAGCCTTTCTAGGGGCACGTCAGAGCAATCGAGCACATATTCGGGGGCTCAACCTCTTACGAGTCCAAGAGGCAATACAAGGCGATCGCCCGAGAAGTTCTCGCGAGTGTACCGCGAGTTCCTCGAGCGGTCAAGTGGTCCGAGGTCACGATCTCTTTTGACCAGACCGATTGCCCCGAAAACTGCGCTCGGCCGGGACGGTACCCAATCGTGGTCGAGCCAACGATCAACAACTGCCGAGTGGGTCGCGTATTAATAGATGGAGGGAGCTCCCTCAACATCCTGTTCGCCAACGCCCTCGACGCAATGCAAGTGCCACGATCGTCTGTTCAGACAGTGACGCACGCTTTTCACGGTATCGTCCCGGGCTCATCAGCCACGCCGATCGGGCAAGTCACGCTCCCAGTCACCTTCGATACACCAGAGAACTTCCGAACAGAGAAAATCCTGTTCGTCGTAGTCGATTTCGAGACAGCATACAACGCTATTTTGGGGCGCCCTACTCTGACCAAGTTCATGGCAGCTACGCACTACGCCTACCAGTGCATAAAGATGCCCGGCCCAAAAGGTGTCCTCACGATAAAGAGTTCCCCCAGAGAAGCACTCCTCTGCGACAAGCGCAGCCTCGACCTCGCAGAGCAGCACCCATCCTCTAACCAAGACGCCAGCGTGACGCCTCCCGCCACCACGCTGTCAAGACCACCTCCACGACTACGAGCGACGGCTTCGGAAAGTACCCCCTCCAAGTCGGAGAAGGAGTTCCACGACTAGGTCGGAACAGGGAGAAAGCAGGGCCTTCCCCTAAACAGGACAACGGCTCCTCGGGAGAAGCCGCCCGATCTAGGTCGCTCGTGTCAACGGTAGAAAGGTCGCGTCCATTAGAGAGTCCCGTGGAACCACCTTCGGTAAGACCGCACGACCGTCGCCTCCTCATCGGTAGACTCTAAAGTTGCACCAGCTCCAGCCTTAAAGATCGTCAAGCTACGAACAAGTCGATGATAAGACACTCCGGGCGCCGCCGCCCAGCACGCGCACTCAACAAAGTTCAGTCAGCGGGTCACGACAAGAGGATGAGAGTCTCTGGGGCAACTGGCGAAAAGCTAAATGAGGAGGGGACGGCCTAGTTTTTCTTAGTTTTCTTAGAGTCATTTTTCTTACAGTAGCCTGTAAAAGACACAGTTTTCTTTAAATAATATTAAGTCTCCAGTTCAATGTCTTTCATTATTAATTCAGACTGCCTATCCGAGATATCTCTCGAACAGACAGTCGGGGGCTGGATAAGAATACGGTAAGGTCGAAATACGAGTACGAGTACCGACTTCTTCGACCTGCACAAAGGAAAAAGGGTCCTGCGCTGCAACTGTCAGGGATGCGAGGAAAACCTCTTAACGCGTTTGCAGGTGACAGGGGAGCCACTGAGCCCCCCACCTGACCAAACCTAAGGCCCGGTTGACTAAGCTCCCCAGTTTCGTAGCAATGTCCCCCAAATCCCGAGTAAAGGAAGGGAAGAAAGTACGAGTATGACTAGATCAACAGAACCCCTACGCTTATCCACGTCTTCGACTACTCGGAGCAGAAGATACCTCGGGTAGAGTGAAACTTTGTTGATCGGGCAAGTGTAGAATTTACTAGCCAAACAACCGGAGTCTTCCCTCAACAAAGAAATACGGAGGTGTTGCCATGGCCACGACAAGCTGTACGAAAGACCCCTTATCGCGTTTACTAATGACGAGGAGCCACGGAGACCTCCATCCGACTAAACCTAAGGACTGGTCAATCGCAGCGAGAACAACCTACGGCACTATTCGTACACCTATACCGAAGGGAGACAAAGGGCACTGGTTCCGACTAAAGTCTACGCTTGCATTCGACAAGGTTCCACATAAGCAGATTAAACAAGGTTTCAAAAAACCAAAAAACACACAAGTTATCGCACGGTTACTAACCACTGTATTTATGTAAAAGTATGCTATTACAGAATTCTACTCTAGGCCAGGCGCCTGGACCCGATCACCAAAGGCGTCCGCCGCTCCCTGCACTGCGTCGAGAAGCTCCTCCTCCTCGCCCTCTGGCAGATCGGCAGCGAGCGCCTCCAGGGATAAGTCCGGATGCCTGTGCCTCAGAAGAGCCAAAGCAAAGGCCAGTGCGTCGCGCACACCTTGCCGGAGCTCGTCTTCGAGAAGCTTCTCGACGGTGGGCTTCAGTTGGGAGACAGACGCCGTCAGATCTGCTAGGCGGTTGGCCGGAGCAAGGCCTGGGGGGACAACGACGCTGACTTCGCCCAGCGCCTTCTCGAGCGTGCTCAAGGCCCCCTCGAGGTCTCCCTCCAGTTTTCCCGCGTAGGACTGACTCCTTTGTAAGGTAGACTCCGCTTCCGAGAGGCGCGCCTTCAAATCGGCTTCAACCGCCGCCCACCGTTTCTCGGAGTCCTCAAGGCGCTTCTGCAGCGCCTCGTTCTCCGCCCGCCATCTCCCGGTCTCGTCGAGGCTCTTCCTCGATTCTTCGCGCGCCAAGTCCAGCTCTGCTTGGGCCTTCTCGAGTGGAGCCGCCCGGGAGATAGCGAGCTGAAAAAGAACAGGTTAGTACAAAGCAAAGTAATTTTACCTTATCACTAATCTCCCGTGCATTACCTGCAGCAAGGAGGAGAGGCTAAGACTTTCCGGCGCTGAAGAACCCGGAGGCACGACCTATTCGACCAGGACCGACTCCAACTCCAGCGCCGGGGGCTGCGGCTGCTCAGTAGGGGCCGGCGACAACTCCGGCGCGGGGGTCCGCTGCTCGACAGGGGCCGGTGCCGGTTTCGGCGTCGGGGGCTGCTGCTCGACGTCCGCCCTAGTCGGGGTCTTGGCAGGAAGGATCGACACCCTAGTCACAAAAAACAATCAAGTCAGATCTTCAGCAAGGCGAATCAAAAGAAAAAGGCAGCAAGAGAAAAACTAACCTCAAGCGCTTCCCTGCTGAAAGGGGTTTCCTTGCCAGGACACTCGAGTCTCGCTTGCCGGAAGCTAGCGGCGCCTTCCCCTTGTCCACCACGGTCTCCTCTCCAATAGCGGTTGTGGGAAGGGGAGTTGGTTCCTTGGCGAGGGGGCTGCTCGCTTCGGGCTGTCCGACACATCCTTCCTTATATTTACCATTCAGGAAAGAATATAGGAAAAGAGTAGTCGGGCGAGAACTCAAACCTGCGGTTGAGGGTCCCGAGCAGGAGAACTCGTCAAGACGATCTCCGCCCCCGCCTCGACTGCGGAAGGACCTTTCTCCCTCGTCTCGGAGGGCGGCGGCGCCGTGTCGAACATCTCGACTTCATCGTCCTCGATGGGAGCGCCAGCTCTTTCGGCCTCCGAATCGGGACCCCCGCGGCCTACGCGCTGCGGAAGAAGGAGCCCGAGGGCCTTCTGTAAGGCTACTCGGACGAACCCAAGTTAGACAAGGAGATAATGTGGATAACTCACCGAGAATACTTCTCGTCGGCTGTCCAGACTCTGCTTCAGAAGAGGCAGGGGCACGTCCGTACGCCCGCCTTGGGGGGATTGCTCGAATAGGTTGTTCAACCTACTCTGAAGCTCCCCCGGGGACAACTCTGCATGGCACGACAAGGCAGAAGTACGTGAGAAGTCTTGCCAATTGAATTGGCACGGAGGAGGTCGTAGTACTTACCCGTGTAGAAATCCCTAGTCTGGTCTTGATTCTTCGGGATCACCCAGGCCGCCGCAACCCTCGACCGAAGAGGGCTTATCCGGCATCGAAGGAAATCCTCCGCGACATCCCACGCCGTCAGGCCTTTGGCGGCGAGATTGGCGATGTCGTGGACGAGCGCCGTGAGGTGCCTAGTCTCCTTCGGGGCCTCCCCCCAGCTCTTGTTCGGAAGAGGGGCGAGTCCGCGGTAGGAGATCCTAGAATTCGCTGGGGGCTGGCAGTAGAACCACCGAGCATGCCAGCCCGACCACGAAGATTTACAGGAGGAAGCAATGTAGGCATCCTTCCTCCCTTCTCGAAGATGGAATCCGGCGCCACCGACGACTCCTACGCCGCTGCCCTTCACCCGGCGGAGGTTGTAGAAGTACCTCCAGAGCTCCAGGCTCGGCTTAATGCCGAGGTAGGCTTCGCATAGGTGCGCAAAGACCGCCAGCATTAGGACCGAGTTCGGGTTGAGATGAATCAACTCGATCTGGTAGAACTGGAGCGCGAGGAGGAAGAACGACGAAGGTGGGAATTGAAATCCACACCTGAAGAAGTCCGTGAAGACGACGGTCCAGTCTGTGTCAGGGCTGGGGACCGTCTCCTTCACGGCCTCCCGGAAAGGCACAAACACCTCCGGGAGAATCACCTCATCCGACACGAGCTTCTCCAGGGCGGAGGAATCCATCACCGAGGCCTCAAACTCAGAGATGGCGGTGGTCGGTTCCCCCGAAGCTTTCCCCGATTCCTTTGCGGGCTCGGGAGACTTCTTCACGGCGCTTTTCTTGCCCATTTTCGCTGATCGATCGAGAGAATGTGGAGGCGAGGGTTTGCAAGGGCGCGAGGAAGAAGATGAAGGGAGCGAGAAGGCTAGGAGGCAAAGAGACAATGCGTGCAAAACCCCAATTCTTGGACTCTTAAAGATTTAAACTTTCGCCGAAGCCGAGCGCGGTTTTCGGCATGATCAGTTCCATCGCATTTAATGCGGACAGTTGCTTTTTTCGCTTACAGGGCGCTTCGCAGGAAAAAGAGGGTCTGACAACCCACGACCCAGACGAACGCGCCGTGGCTCAGCGCACGTTAACGGCACCACGGCGCAGAGAGAGAAAAGATTCTTCATCACCACGCGAAATTTCCGCCACGATGGTTCCGTTTCCTAGAAATATGCCAGGCGGACGCGTGTCCGTGATCGACGGATTAGATCAGATCAGAAAAGTGTTCTGGATTTTCCAAAGGATTATTCCGATAAGGCTTTTACGACTACCCGGTAGGGATTGAGCCTACTCGGAGAAGTCGCCGACAAGGACTACTCGGGTCGCCTACTCGGAGTTTTTTCCCGACAAGGGCAGATTTCCAACAGAACCATCATGACCTCACTTCACGTATTGATGGGGGGCTTGATGATGAATAGTACAGTATCCTACGTATTAGGGGTATCCGTATACAGAATCCCAGGACTTTAGGAAGGTATAGCGTACCCGGTAAGGATCCTTGGACGACATGGATAGCCCCTCTCGGGAAGGGAAGACTCCCCTTAAACTAGGAAGTCAATCCTGACGTTTAAGGAGACCAGAGTCCTACTCGGACGTAAGTCCACGTCCAGTACGACCCTGGGAACCCCCTATATAAGGATCAGCAATCCCATAGGGGAGGAGAGGGCTGAGGAGGTTCTACAAGGTCTACAGATCAATCTAGTCGCAGCACCAGGAGGCGAAGCCCTAGAAGACCCGCTGCCTCGAAGGAGTCGAGCCCGGCGGTTTAGCATAGATTAGTCCACGATTAGGCCTAGGGTAGCCACTAACATACACCCCCCATTGTAAAGCGTGTTCTCCATCAATATATAGCAACAGGACGTAGGGTTATTATCCTGAGGGAGGCCCGAACCTGTATAAAAATGGCTGTCCCCTGCTGTCAGAGCTCCTGGCACTTGGGCCCTAGAGGTCCCTACCCCCCAGTAATCCTCATTCCACGAATACCGTAAGATCGCCGATTCACCCATCGTCGACACTAAGCCTTAGCTTGACTTACCTGCTAAGTTACCTTTGGTCAAATATTGTGGCTGTTGGATAAGCTTACGATAGATGGCTGCTTATTTCTTCTTTTTTTTATGTAAAACCATTTCTTTTCAAAACCAAACTCATGGAGGCAATTAGTATAGGTAAAATTAAATTATTTTTATCACCTCTCACCTCTTCTCTTTACATACAATTATACTAGATTAGTTCGACAAGGTTCTTAGCCATGTGGCCCTTGGAGGTTTTTGAAAACAAAAATGTTTTCTAAGTCTATTTTTGAAAATAAAAATTATCTAGGTTTCTGTAAAGACTATCTTGTTATATGTATATCAACATGAGATCAATGTGGACTCATGAGAGCATAAAAAATGAAGTTTTCCTCCCATGCATTCATGTAGGCATATGCAAGAACACTTAATGTTGAACATCTTTAAACTCTGCTATAGAACTGAATTGATTGGAAGAGTATGAACCCTAGTACTCTAGCATTTCCATCCTATATTTTCCTTGGTTTTAACTAGTCCAGAGAAACATTACAAATATTTTAACTCATTTGTGTTTGAATTGCACATTTAAATGAAGAATTTTCTAAAAATTTTGTTTTCAGGCAAGATTAAAACTTGTTAGTTCGATCGACTTGCTTTTCTCTGAAATCTAAAAAACAATATTCATATTTAAGACTTATTTGTATAACCAAATTCAAATATAAATTTTAGAAAATATTCAAAGCCCAATTGAGTTACCTGAAGTTCAAAGTCTATTTTGGACTATTTTATTCCAATAATCAAATTATAGCTTAAATAAGGTTATTTTAATTTATCAAAATTTAGAGAAGTTGAATATGTCCTAAAGGTCATGTAAATTTTTTTCTAAAATTTTAAAATCTCGTTTAAACCCTTGTTTCAACAACCTTAAAACAAAAACGAAATAAAACAGAAAGGAAAACAAAAGTAATAAAAAAGAGGCCTTCCTTACTTGGCTGGGCCTGCTTGCCCCTCTCCCCTGTGAGAATGACAGTGGGACCCACCTTTTTGAATGGCATAAATAATAAAAAGGATAAAAGTAAAAATTATGATATATGGGCCCCACCTGCAATAGACTAAGGAAGTAAATAAAATAAAAGTTAAGAAATTGATAGAGTATGACCTGTGGGCCCTCTAGCCATTAATTGGTCAATGTTGACTAGTCAAACATTGATGATTGAGGACCCACCTGTCATCCTCTAGTAAAATAACTCAGTTATATATAAAAATATTTAAAATCTCTTTCTTTACTGAGGAAAAGACAAAAAAGACATTAAAATAGCTTAAACTACGAAAATTTGTAAGAATTTCATCTGAACTCCAAATCATATGATTCTTTTTTTAATTCAGTGTGTAGAATTTATTAGCATAGGGTAAACCGTCCATGCCTCTGTTATGAATTTTTTTGAAATTCATGAATTGCTCTCAAATTCAAATAACTATATCTCAAACTTAGAAAATTCATAACTAAAGTTTTACAACTCTAAATGAGGTGAAATCAATTGCATTAGTTTCATGTTTTCATTCTCTACATTACAGAATGAATTTCATGCATGTCATCATCTCTGAAAATTTTAGTATTGATTAAATTCTCTTTTTGCTATCTTTTCGGTGTTTCAGTGTTTTTGTCGCTAGAGTCAAGCAACTAGGGTTTTTGCGAAGGTGACAATCAGCAAGAATATTACCCAGAATAATAAGGCAATCATGCTCACTTTTTGGAATCATTTCGGTTATCTTTTGCTATGTTTGCTTAAGTAATGACGTGTAGTTCGAATATTTCAAAATGATGTATGTGGTGCATCGAGCTACTAGCATGAGGAGGTTTGGTTGTGAATGACCAGCATGGGCGTGTTCTTTAAATCATCTAATTAATCACTTGAATCCTTGGAAAGATGTGAGAGACAGGAGAGGATTCCCATTTTGGGATTTGCCGAGTTGGAGCTCGCCTGATCTCAGACCTGGGATCCCTCCTTTAGCCACTGCGAGAGTGTCAGATAGGGTCATGATCGGCCAACCATGCACCCTCGACCTTATCGAGACGCTCCTATTTGAGGTTTGGGTAGATTTAACCCTTCCTTGACTACACTTGATTCGGGGTGTTGGTGGATTTAACCTCATACTGGAATCCCTCGAAGTCGTGGAGAACTTAGAGGGAATAAAATGACTTAGTTGTGATGCTTACTTATGCTTGAAATCTGAACTTGGTTGGAGCCAACTTGTTGAACACTTGGAGAGAGTTTTGAGTGGTGTAGCTCAACTCTAGTATTGCTTATTGTTGAACGTGACTTGATTATGGTAATTCTAGAATTTTGTATGATGGTTACTCATAAAATTCCAGATCTGAAAATGATGATTAATTGGATGCAATATCAAGTTGTCGACTTGATTTGATGGTTCATGCCTTGAAAATTATGAACTAGATGCTTGAGAAATGTTCTCCTTAGCTTGTTCTGATTAATTGAACTGCATTATTGTTGCTGTCATTTAATTACCATGCCATACTTAAGTATAATCTAGAATAAGCATTTAGCATCTTGCGAGTACGAAAGTATTTACTCGGGAATTCCATTCCTGCGGGTGATCCTAGCATAGATGAATTTTATGATTCGGAAAGTGTTGCATCTGATGTTTAGATTTACAAGCTTGCCTGCCTTAGTCAAGAAGTGGTTCTGTAAAGCTTTTGGGAGATGATTTAGATAGTCATCTCCATTTTTTATAAGTCTTTCTGCTGTTGTTTTTAACTTGGAGTTTGATGTAAACGACTTCTAAGTCTGTGTTGTGTAGAAGCTAAAGTCTTATCCATGAATGGGAAATGTTTACTATCTTGTAATCCATGTCTTTTAGAGTTTGTTGTGATATTTAAGTTGTTATTATGGCTGCCCATACACCATGCGTATATAAATTAAAGTGTATGGGTGAGCTATGAAGAGTTGCAGTTGTTTCTTTTCTTTCACTAAGTGGGACAAGTATCGGCTGAATGACCCGCTAACTGAGATGTTGTGCCAGGTAGGCAAGGTTTGGGTGCATCATATCAGGCTTTCAAGTGACCCACTAGCCTCAGGGCTAGGTTAGGGTCAGGGTATGATCACCAGGCTTCTTCGATCTTGGTGTACTCATTGGATTTGAGAATGACTTTAAATCTTCACAAAACTTTGGAATTGTATGTGGCTTTTGGAAGATTGTTCGTTTTTGGTCAGCTTGACCAACGGTGAAGGCATACGGCATGTGGTAATCGTATGGTGCATTGGTCAGGTGTCGGACCACTCAATCTTGGTGCATACGGCGCAGGTACTGTGCCACTGGGTTGACTGGTTGCTCGGTCTTTGACGATAAGACGTTCCTTAAGTCATATGTAATTCTGGGGCCCTAGCAGTTTCACCTTGGTATTCTTTTGCCCTCGCAATTAATTTTGCGGGTTTTGGTGCAAATGTGCCGGTGGAACCACATTTATTTCAAAAACACTGTTTTCAAAATCTTTTTGCCTCCTACAGCAATTTGCATGATCCTAACGTTCTCGAGTGTGTATACTTAATGACATTAGATACCGCAAATATTTGAGAAGGCTGCCTCCCCCTCGCTCTTTATTCCTCTATGGCTCGACACTCGAGGACTAGAGTTAGATATTTGTGTAGGTAGAAATTTATTCATGTAATTTTCTTTCTTCTTTATTTATTCTTGTAAGAATTATGTATCAAGACATGGTAATCATACTAATTGTATTATTTTTTCTTTATTACTTTTTCTTTCATATCTTGTAATCAAGTATTGTACCTCTTATGGTTATATTGAAATCAATTTCCAGTGTATACATGTGTGTATGAGATGACTGCAATGACATGTATGAAATGAATGCGCAATACAACTTCTCCCTCGTCTAGTCTAGTCTACAACATGACTTGACAGAAATTGACCAACTCAGAAATGTGAGTTGACTCCACTTCTGTCCACCACTTTCTCCGATTAGACCTAAAACTAGGATTTCACATAGAGTGCATCTCATTTCCTCCTTAATTTTTTGTATTCTTTCTTCCTTTTGCAATTGGCTAAAATTTGGGAATCACGTAGGACATTCATTGCGTACGTTGCTCATACAGGGAGATCCAAGCAAGGAACCAACATGACTTTGCATCATGATTTCAACTTTAAGTCATTCCCTGATTAAGTACATAATTCTCTTATATCATCTACCTTCATAAAACATGTTGTCCATAACAAATGCCTAAGATTTATTTTTTTAGTGTAACAAAAAACCCAAGCAAACCAACTTTTGTGGCTATTATGTCTATCATAATATGATGAAACTAATGCCATGTTCGAGGATCAAAGATCTTAAGGGGTTAATCGAGGTTTGTCAATCTTAACTATTGAGTAATACTTTTGACTTCATATATATGCACGACCTTAAACTTACTTGTTACGGGTTTTGTCTTCAATGAACACAAGGGCGTTGAAGGAAGCCAACCTCATAGAGATTAGAGGGTAATTCTCCGACTTCCTTGTTTGCAATGTCTTAGAAGATAAATGAGTTCCACGCTCCATAGATGGGTCATGAGTAGTGTTGTAGGGTTGTAGCGCGACGAAGTCGATTTTAACCACTACTTTGTTCTCATGCACTTGTGAGATGAATTTTCATCATATTGTTATTGTATTTATGTAATTTTACTTGATTAATGTGTGAATGGAACTCGTGATGTGAACTTAATTTCTGGAGATGATTTTAGTTTTGTGAATAGATGTTCCTATGATGTGCTGTCAATATATAAATACTGTTGAATTTGTAGTTTTGCTAGAGAAAAGACAAAATTAATATTTCTCCAATTATGTACCAATTCCAAATGGTTGAAAAAAAGAGCCATTCGGGATGTATCCAATATCCCTAACGACTTGTTTATACAGACATTTCAGACGGTTTTCAGTCCAGAACCATTGGGGATATGACTAGTTATCCCCGACGATTCTGAAGTAGGAACCATCAAGGTTATGCATATCAATTCATGGAACCATTTGAAATAAAACCGGCTTATACCTACGGTCAATCTTCAATGGTTGCCAAAACCGTTGAATATGATCTTTTCAACCGTCTCAAATGTACCATTCGGTACTAGTACGGATTCCTTCTAAACAAGCCAACGCCTCGACTTCCCTTGCACAAACATGTAGAAACTTCCAAAAGCAATACATCTCCATTGGTATTATGAGCAATGATACATAAGCTTGCATAGCGCAGTTACCGTCAAAACCGGCATCAACATGGACTTATATGTCACTAGCCTGTACTTCTTCCTTATTTACCAATACTGTTATCTTTCTGTTAGAAGCCATCTGTTAAGTCACTCAAAGCTGTCATATTTTTGTCTTAATTTCCTAATTACCCTTGCCTCACATTACCCAAACTCTAGAAATTCCCAAACCGTGGCTAGGCCCCCTATTCTAGTTGTCATGGTGGAGTGGTATTTTCTGGACATGTTAATCTTTTCGTTATCATTTACTGGATGTGTCTCCTTTTGTTTTCTTTTACTTTTACAGGGAATGTATCTCCTTTTAAACTGTGTAGTGGAATATATCATGGTGGTGCTTGTCATGTTAATGGCGTGGAATTTATCATGTGAAAATTGGCATGATGGAACTGCAATGATCAAATTGTCATGTGAAATTGACATGTTGAAATTTGTCTTATTGAAACTTTCGATGTTCAAATTGTCACGCTTGTCACAAAAAGAAAAAAAGCATACGCCGAGGCCGAGCCATCATGTGAACATTATACTACTACGAATCTAGGGGTGAAAACAGATCGGAATTATTCCGGAATTCCGAAGCAAAACGGAAACGGAAAAAGTCAGAAACAGAAATTTTCGGAAACTTTCAGAACGGAAACGGAATCGGATAATTTTTGTCAGAAACAGAATCGAAAACGGAACTGCATTTTCCGTCGAAAACGTCGTCGGAATCGGAGCTTCCGGATACGTTAATTCAGAAATTCCGAAATTATATAACCAATTCACATCTTAGGCAGCCCACGAACCAAGCCCAACAGCCCACCGCCTCATTTTACCTAAGCCCTAACCAGCTTTTTTTTTGAGAAATAGCCCGACGCCTCTCTCAGCTCTCTCCAATCTAGCTCCCTGCCGCCGCCGCTGGCCTCCACCTCCGGCCTCCGCCGCCGTGCCTCCACCTCCGCCGCCGGCCTCCCCCGTGCCTCCGCCTCCGCCGTGCCCCCGCGTCCAGCTCCGCCACCTTGCCTCCGCCTCCGCCATGCCCCCGCGTCCGGCCTCCGCCACCGTGCCTCCGCCTCCACCGCTGGCCTCCGTCGTGCTGTAGCTGAGCGGCCACCGTGGCTCCGTCTGGCGCACCTCCGGCCTCGGCCTCACCACGCAGCGCCGCCGTGCTGTAGCTGAGTGGCCAGCGTCGCCGTGCTGTAGCTGAGTGGCCACCGCCGGCACGTGAAGCCCTCCGGCCTCCGTGGCTCCGCCTCTCCATGTTGACGCTGCAATCCCCGTCGCCATTCCGATTGTACCTCAAGACCTCACCGTGCCCCTTCTGAGTTCTATCTCCTCAATCACAGTTTGAGGGTTTGAATGTTTGAAGCATTGAAGCTAGTTTGAATGTTTGATTCATATTTTGCACCATGTGTATGACCATAATATATGAAGAGAAGTATCAGTTTGATTGTTTGAATGTATGATCAGATTTTCGAAATATGGACACATGATTAGAATTTGTAGGATAGATAGTAGGAGGGTGAATATATGTGTAATTGTTGTAAAATGTAAATGCTGTCATGTTAGGACCAGATTTTATTGGATTTTGAATTCTTTGATCTCTAATTTGAGTGGAGGTTTTGTGTACGGTGTACCATATGAAATAGAGGCATAGAGCTGTTGTATGATATAAATGTTTGTGAAATATAAGCACTACTCGTAGTATGTATTACGAAAATAAAACCTTGTGCTAACTTTGTTCAATATAAAATAGAAGCAAAGAGTTGTTGTATGGTTAGCATTGTATGGTTAGCACTGTTATGAATGATAGTTTCATAATTTCGTGTATCTTTGATGGTTATGAATGAAAGTATTATATTGTTATGGACTTTATGGTCTTTCGTGTTATAATTTCGTGTATCTTTTGTTTAGGAAGTTATGGAGCAAACTGCAAGTAATAGTGCAAGTGCAAGCGCGACATCGCCAGTCTTGTCTATACCACTGACGGAGGCCCCCAATGCTAATCCAACTCCGGATACTACTCGAAGTGTGGATTTGACGAATGAAATCGAGGATCAGGACATGCCTCCTCCTGGGAAGAGAGTTAAGAAAAGCACCTCAATTGTGTGGAACCACTACACCAAGTATAATGTTACAGTGAAAGAACCAAATGGCAATGACGTAGTTCAACTATGGGCTAGTTGCAATGAAAAGGGGTGCACCTACAAAGGTCGGGCTGAGAGCACCACTAGAGGCACATCCGTTTTTAAAAGTCACTTGAAAAAACAAGCACTCTATCATAGTTGGACAGCAAACACTCAATTTGAAGAAGGCCGAAGGAGAGAACTCCACTGCATCAGTTGAGACTTATAGGTATGATGAGGTTGTTAGTTTGAAGAAATTTTATCTTGCAATTATCATACATGAATATCCCTTCAATATTGTTGAGCATGAGTACTTTGTGGACTTTATTAAGTCTTTGCGCCCATCATGTCCAATTAGAAGTCGCATTACTGTGAGGAAAGATATTTTGAATATGTTTGTGGAGGAAAAGAAGATATTATATGAGCACTTTAAAACACTCCAATGCCGCGTTAGTACAACCATGGATATGTGGACATCTAACCAAAACAAAGGTTATATGTGCATTACGGTGCATTGGATAGATGACAATTGGTGCATGCAAAAAAGGATTATCAAGTTCATGCATGTAGAAGGAAATCATTTAGGAAAGAAGTTGTGCATGGAGTTCTATGATAGTATAGTGGACTGTAATCTTGATAGAAAATTGTTTGCACTTACTTTGGACAATGCTGCATCAAATGATAAATGTGTTTAGGGGGTAGTAAACAAGCTTAATAAGATATCCCCATTAGTCTGTGATGGAATATTTTTTCATGTGAGATGTATGAATCACATTTTAAACCTTGTTGCTCAAGATGGTTTAAAGACAATTGCACAAGCCATTGTAAATATTAGAAACACAGTTGCAATTGTGAAGAACTCTACATTGCAATATGAGGAGTTTAAGAAATGTGCTTCGGAGTGTGACTTGGATGTGACAAATGGTCTCTCCTTGGATGTTCCTACAAGGTGGAATTCCACATATCTTATGTTGAAGAATGCCATATACTATAAAGATGCATTTGATAGGCTCTTTCTTCGACATAGAAGCAAATATATAAAATATGCTTCAACTCCAAATAACTGGGCTATGGCAACATCAATATCAGCATGCTTGAAGCCATTTTTTGATGCTACTAAGCTATTCTCAGGTATCAAATATCCAACTGTAAATCTGTTTTTCAGAAAGTTTTGTCAAATTAAGGTTTCAATTGCAGAATGGTGTGAGAGCTCTGATGTAGTGATTAAGGCCATGGCACATTCTATGAAAATGAAATATGATAAGTATTGGGAAAAGTCAAATATGACACTTGCTGTAACATGCTTCTTTGATCCTAGATACAAGAATAATGTGATACAATACTATGCACCATTGATTTATCCTACTACTTCTATGCAAGAGATTGATAAATGTACTAAGGTTGTTCACCAGTTGTTTTAAGCTTATGTATCTACTTCAAAGAAGGCAGCATGTAGTGCTAGCGCTACTAATGTGCAGCAAATAGGTTCTCAACTTGATGATGTTGATGAGGAGGATGATCTTGACATGTTCTTGCATAGCCTTAGTGAACCTAACCACGACACAAAAACTGAGTTACAAGTTTACTTGGAGCAACCTCTAGCATCTAGAAAAGACAAGAACTTTGACATCTTGTCATGGTGGAAGCTCAAACAAGCCGATTTTCCTATTCTCTCCCGGCTTGCTCGTGATGTATTATCTATTCAAGTGTCGACGGTTGCTTCAGAGTCGGCATTTCGTGCCGGTGGACGGGTTGTTGACCCATTTCGCACCCGTCTTGATCTTGAGATTGTGCAAGCTTTAATTTGTACTAAAGTGACTACAGCTTCAAAAGGTAACATTTTTGTTTTGCTTCAATGGTTTCCTATAGAAAAGTACCATGTTGTTTTATTAAATTTGTGTCTACAAAATAAGTACCATGTTTGTTTAATATTGAAGCATCAAGCATGTGCATTAAATACTTGGCCAATCATTCAGGTGGTAACGTCGCATCTATCATCGCTGAGTTGGACATGGAGAGTCTTGAGCGACGTTTTACGAGCTTGGTGGAAATAGTTTGCCTTTTCTTATATAATATTGAAACTTAGTTTCTACTCCCCATATGATAATTAACATCAGAACATTAATATTGCTATATGTTTGCCTTGTAGTTGGAGGAGCAAGACAATGCAGATGATAATGATATAGAGGAGGACGACATGATGGAGGAAATGTAGGCATATTGGAACTTGGAAGCATGTAGCTGTTAATTATTTTCTTTATGCACCGACTGCAATTTATCTCATAGCTCGTGGACTGTTATTTAACTTTATGATAATGTTATGCACTATATGACTAATGTTCTTGATGGCATTTTACTGTCGTTATGCTGCTGAAATTTTGTAATGAACAATATATTAATGATATTATGATTTACGAGCATTAGAGAAATCAAACTAGCTTGTTGCTTTCGTTGTATTGTTGTGAATGGTTTTTTCGTTTTTGTGTCCCGATAAATATCCGTTTTTGTTCTGTATTTGCACCGTATTCGTTTTCGACACTATCCGTATTCGTATCCGAATCCGGGGTTTCCGAATCCGTTTCCGATGCCGCTAAAAGAATAAAAAACAAATACAGTAGAGTTAATTTCCGACCGATTCTGATCCATTTTCATCCCTATACGAATCGACGAAGAGACCGAGGAATACGGAGAATATCTTTTCGTATGGTAATTGATAAGGCCGGGTAAGTATTCGATTCCTCGGCAGTTTTAAGAATTATCCGAATAAAGAGCAGTTCAAAAGATTCTCCTATGGCGAACACGTCATAAACCCAAAACGGCGACGACGATTTTTCTAGAAGGAAATGGTTGCTTCACACAAGCAATCACGGGCACGTGTCGTTTAGTCAAATGTTTTTGCGATGACGTTTCAAGTTGCACGGTGTTGTTCCAGCTTTTAGGCCGAGTTTCTCGAGAGAAAGGGCGCACTAATATCACCCTTTCTTGCATGTGACGATAGGCAATATTCCTACTATGAACAATTAATTGTGTTTACCAATCCGAATAGTCCACTATCATGAATCTAAATCTCCTTATGATCTTCTTAAGCAATGTTATTATTCTCTAACCACGGCCATCTTCTGTCCGTCACTGGGTTTTGCGTTGAGTTCCTTGCTTCTAGGTGTCGCGATTTCAATTCTACCGGTTCTGGGACTTGCTCCAAAACCTTAATTTTCATGTCTTCGTCACATGTAGTAAGTGGCCCATGGGCCGTCGGTTTGTGGATCGAGTTTTCCTGATGGCACGATCGTGTACTAGCTGGCACGATGAGTTCCCGGACATTGTGTCGGACCAACGATTCAATGGAATAGGTCGATGTTCCTCTCCGAACGAATTTTGGTAAGAAAAAGAATTGGGATAATTCATTCCAAACGTAAAATTCCTATGTTTGGACTGCGTGACTGTTTTAGAAGAATTTTCATATACACTTATGGTAGAAAATTTTCTTATATTTAGAGAAATTCTAATTCGAGATCTAACATCATGTTATAGGATCCTGGCTTCCAGTAAGTTCTATTTATTCACTGTAGGTATAGCTCTTTCCTAAAGGTTCAAAAGGTAAACTGTAGGAAACTATTTCAGCGCGGCTATGATGTGGCACCGCATAGGAAGATATCCCCTAGGTTGGCAGGGAACGCTAAAATATTTGTTTCCTCGAGTTTTTTGTTCGTATCCTACTGGAACTTCATGTCCCTAGGTTTTCCATTTCAGCAGTAAGGAACCATTTGGGCCCCAGGGTCTTTGCGTTTTATAGTTGTCAATGCATTTTCTTTCTTTCTCTTTGATCTTAAGATTTATGCTTTTTTTTTGTCATCCATCCAAACATCTCTTTTGAGTGCGGTTTTCTTTCGTGTATGATTCATCAGGCATGATATTTTTATACCATATTTTTTTCTATTCTTATGTGTTTAAATTCTCAGGATTCAAGAAAACCCTTGTATTCGACAGCTTTAGCATGGTAAGGCTGTTAACACATGGACCTGTGGGTAATCCCAGACCATTCTTACTCGAAGTAGGTTCGGCATCAAGCGGTGTTAGGGTTGTCGCTAGCAGGCTCTATCTTGGCATTGACAGTTTGGAGACCACTTTATTTACTTGGTCGAAAACTACCAAAGAAAGACAAAGGAATTTGGGCCTCACAGGAGCTGGTTAACGCGAGGATATAGGTGTTGTCAGTGTGCGGGTACAGCCGAGCACAGGTAACTTTCGTGCGTATAACTTCGGCATTTTGATCTTCATGAGGCGGAAGCTATGATGATATGAAATGTGACATTTGAAGTTATATATTTTGCACGTTTTCCAAGGAAGTTATTCGTAGCTAAATAGGACACATTTCGGCATATTTCCTGCGCATCGCTTTCATATCAAGTATCTACGAGGATCCTTAAGGCTAGGGCTAGTGGCTAGATGGCACAGTTAAACATAATTATCACATACGCTGAGGATAGATGTGGCTTGTAAAATTGTACGTCATGAGCGCCAACGACATAGGAGGCATATTCCATTTCAGTTGAGTACAACTTGCACGTTTCCTGGACATTTCCGATGAATTCCCCTCGATATCAACCCACATAATATCAGAACACATTGACATAAGAGATACTGCCTTCTGGTTTTTGGATAATCCGTTTCAAAATATTATCCATTAAAGATATTAAGAGTATAATTATTACAATGTTTCACTTATACCTCTATTTTAAATATTTTAAGAACGATTAAATCATTATTTTATTAATTTAATAGAGATATGCATGATTATTTTACATCAATTTTTCTTACATTTAGTGCTACACTGACATGTGAGTATGATAAACTAATGGCAGATAAAAACACAGTACAAGTCTCCTCTAAATGAGCTTTGTTTTTTCAGCCCACGAATGCTGGAGCGACACCAACATCTGCAGAGTGCTTCCTCTCATAGTAACAGCCTGGCAAATCATTTTCTTTGTGGATTTGTAATCTTTAGCAGGACAGGCAAGTCATCTAGATTCAGGGCTCGTCCTTCGACATGTTTGCATCTTAGGACGAGAGGACCCCCCGTCCCAGTCGAAACAATGACCGTCCTGGCATCCCTTGTTCACATCCATACTCACATAGTTTTGAACATTTGAAATGTCTACGAAATAACTTTGATCTCCAATTCAAGTTGTGATATAAATTTTTCTAATTCAATAAGACCATATTCTGGATGCATTTCGAACATTTACATGTTTCATTTTAGACAGCAGTTGGAATCCACATATCTGAAAAATGAGGAAGGGCAAAACCGTTTCCGTGAAATTCCTATGAAAAGTGCATACGGTCTCGAATGGTGACTGCAAGTTTATACGGTGTCAGTTCTCTTTGAGATGGAGGACGTAGGAAGGTTCTCTTTAAACAAATAATGCATACGCCACGAACGGCACCGTCGACACTGAACATGACAGTAACAGCTGCTCCCCCCCAGACAAGGCGCGTTGAAATAGCTGGGGACGCAACGTGGCGCACGCTCGCGAAAAGTGCGTGATACGGAGCCCTAGGGGAACGGAATCTGCCTTTCCCCCGACGCTACCGTGCTGTACCTTCACTGCAATCCCGTTTTTCTGCCAGCTCTGGAAGGCCTCGAATCATCATTAGCATTAGTCATTGCCACTTCCCTTCCCTGCCAGAACTCTCCCCTCCCAATCTCCCAATCGCATCGCATCTCACCTCGCTGCGCTGCGCGAGAGCACCGGAGAGAGACCGGCGTGCGCGGCGAGCACGGGCCGGGCGGCGCCGCGATGGTGGGGAATGACTGGATCAACAGCTACCTGGAGGCCATCCTCGACGCCGGCGGCGCCGCGGGGGACATCTCGGCCGCCTCAGGGGCCGGGGGCGGCGATGGACCGGGCGCGGGCGCTGGAGACTCCGTCGGAGAGAAGCGGGACAAGTCGTCACTGATGCTCCGCGAGCGCGGCCGGTTCAACCCCGCGCGCTACTTCGTCGAGGAGGTCATCTCAGGGTTCGACGAGACCGACCTCTACAAGACCTGGGTTCGCGTAAGCGTCGTTTCCGATCGACTCCATCAGCCCGATTTTCGCTAATTGCTCGAGTTTTGGGGGGTGATCTCTGTTGATGTTTTCCGGTTGTTTTTGGTGATTGTTCTGTTTAGACGGCGGCGATGAGGAGCCCGCAGGAGAGGAACACGCGGCTGGAGAACATGTCCTGGAGGATCTGGAACCTCGCCAGGAAGAAGAAGCAGGTATATGAGTTCTCCGATGAACTAAAAAAAGGTCGTGGAGAGCTTGATTTGCTTGTCTTATTCCATTCCTAGTAGTCTAACTTTACCCACCAAATTGTGCAATCGGCTTAGCAACATTTTGGACAATTATATTTACACTACCGTGTGACTGTTGGGGAGTTCATGTGACTGTTGGGGAGCTCACTGCTGTTGGCAAATTAGTGCTAGTTGTTGACTTCTTGTGCGCATGCGGGTTATGGTGGGTGGGCGTCCTGATAGCTTTTGTTGCATGCGGGGAATACTTAATCCTACTTGTGCTGCGTATGAATTGACTCTTCTGGTGGTGCTGAGATTGTAATGATGACATGATGGATCTCCTTTGTGTTGTTCTTGCTGATTCTTTTTGTTAGCTGAAGATACCCAACTCTTAGTGTGTTTGGATGACTTCTTTGGTGTCAGAAGTATTTTTGATGATGAATATGCCTACAAATGCCATCATATGCAATGTAATCATTTTTTTGCCACCTTAGTGATTGTAGCCTTCATATGTTGCCATTATGGACTAGCTTGCCATCTTGTTCATTTCTTCCTCCTCCCCTATTGCCATGGCTGATGGTCCATGGCTAACTAAGAAAATAAGTGCACCAAAAGAACACAGTCTCGAGCTCCAAGTCCAAACACGACTTTACAGCATGGCAAGATGTGATTACAAGCAAGCAGACATGTCTTTGGTGCTGCATTGATGCGATGAACTCTGCTTATTTAGCTGCAGTTTGTGCCTATGCCGCGTAAGTCGCTTGTCACTGCTGCCAATCATCTGCCCTGCCCCACCTTGCTCAGATCCACAGTTGTGCTTCCACCAAGAGCAGGAGCCATCCCTCTGCAAGAAACAAGAAAAGCCGCTGCAAAGATGAATGCCACTTTTGGGAGATAGAGAGCACACAAGAGGACTCACTGGGTTCTTCATTCGTTGGTTGGTCAAAAGGGTGGCTAAAATTGTGTTCATGTTCTTGTGCGAGCAAAGAAGAAGAGATATGGTCGAAGGTCACTAGCATACATACACGAGCAATATTTCTTTTGGTCAAGAGGGAGTTTTATTACTGGTCACAAGGCACTCACCAATCATCTCCACTATACTGAGCCCTCAAGTGACTAGACCTATGTTTCATGCCATATATGCCAAATTTATAGGCAATACTAAATTGGGAGGGAGCTTTTACCCTGATGGTCTACTCGAATTTTAAGCAAAGAAAATAGTCCTAAATACAAAAATTACTTTGAAAACTTCTCATTGCCCAAGTTTAAATGTTTATATTTTTTCCCACAAAAATTTGAGTTTCTTAAAATATTATTTGATTTTTCCATCTTGAATTTGTTTAATATAGATTGAAAGTGAGGAAGCCTCTCGTTTATCAAAGAAACGTCTTGAGCGTGAGAAGGCTCGTCGAGATGCTGCCGCTGATTGTCAGAAGACCTATCTGAGGGAGAAAAAGGAGAAAACATTAATGAATCATCTATTCATGATGAGAGCACAAGGGCACGTATGCCAAGGATAGGTTCAACTGATGCTATTGAGGCGTGGGCAAGTCAGCACAAAGATAAAAAACTGTACATAGTACTGATAAGGTATGGGTCTAATTATTTTTTCTAGAGATCATATTGTTCCCATCGTACATGTTCTCTTTCTATTCAAGGGGCGTAGTTTTTATAATAACCATAGAACCTGACCATTGGTTAAGAGGACTGTGCTATTTTTATTTTATATAATCGATAGATGAGTTCACATTTGATCATAGTTCTAGTTTGAAGTTTGAACATTAGACATGGATGTTTGTCTCCTAATGCATTTCCGTGTATCCAAATATGGCATTTGATGTCAACAACATGGTTCAGCTATAGGTGCTTCAAATAGGAATACCTACAGTTTTTGGGGCAGTATGTATAAATCATAACTCTAACCAATGATTAAGACTGTTTTGAAGGGTCCAAAGTAGTAGTTTTGAGTAACCAGGTACAAATAGTTAGTTTATTTATCTAGCTGTACTTTTACCGAGCTTTATTTTTCTTTGTCATTTCTAGTTGATAGCTTAATGCCAACATTGTGTTCATCGATTTAGCTCATAGTCTTTCACTCTTTATTACATTTGACACCTCAATAATCATCATAACCCTCCCTAATTGCTCCTATACACTATAGATGTAACACCGTAGGCCCAAAATCTGCTTAGAGCCCTTCTCTGACATACATAAGATGCCTATGAACATGTAGCAACTTGCGCAGGCTTTTGTCCTTGCTTCACCCGTAAGAGTTAACACGGAGGATGTTTGGATCCAACTTGAGTTATATATTAGTGCAACTTACTTTAAACCGGAAGTGTGGGACTAGCCCACCAATAAACACATGGCCCATCCCATCCAATTTGGGCCAGAGTGTTCCATTCACGAACTCTTTAAAGGCCTATCCTCAGCAACACATCGTAGACATGGTAAATGGCTAGAACTGCCCTTTTGTACACGCCACTTTGCGTTCTTTTGAAATAGGGTGTATTCACCTAGGGGTTCCACTTTTAGGGTATGGGTAACCCAATTTGATATCCATACCTATACCCACCAAAATATCACCCATTTACCCATACCCATAAAAAGGCAGGTAATATCTAGTGGATAAAAAGTATACCCAATGGTAGGGGTGGAACACACGACTTCTTATGGTCTTTTCATGAAATTTTTCACTGTAAACGCATGTGGGTCGTACAAGATTGTGGGGTCTACTTGTGTGCTTGGTCCTGCCAATGCGCACAAAGTATCTCTTTACACCCTGAATCATCTCCAAAAAATTTCAGTGATTTCATGAACAAATTATGGTGTGGACACGAGGTTGATATTCTCAATACCGAACTTTTATGGAACCTTCCTCTGCAAGCCTGTGGGGGCTCACCCATGCATGTGGACAATGTGCACAAAGGAGCTCCTCTACACGTCAAATCATCTACAAGAATTTCAGTGAGTTTTGTGAAAGTTGTACGGTTTGAACCTGAGGATGAAATTCCAAATACTGAACTTTCACTTCATTTTTTTTATGAGCAGAAAATGTGAAAATTTTACGTAATTTTTCATGAGTATGGAAAAGTGATGGACAACTTGGGATTACCCTCACCATACCCTAACTTCAGATGGGTATATCACATTCTTACCTGGTGGGTATGGATTTTGGGTATGGGTAATGCGTACTCAGTGGCACCGCCATTTTCACCCTAGGTTGAACCCAAGATCTGACCTCGCACTTGAGCACGCCCTCACTCCGCTGCCTGGAAGTCTGGAACTCATCTAGGCCCCAAGCAACTTGTTGAGTTATACTTATACTTCTTCTGTTTGTCTTGCTTGCTTCTCTCCTTTCTCTTCATGTATGTCATAACTATTCCAATCATACTATGCTTTCCTGTCCTCTTTTTCTCTTTGGTATTCTCAAACTGTTTCATATTCCCTTTAGTAACCTGTTAGCATAGAACATTGACCTAAACGCAAAATTCATGGATTGATTGTACTCTTAGCTTGCTTTATTGGACTGCAAACTGTGGATTTATTATATCTTAGTTTCTTGTGGAGTTATGGTTTGATCAAATATACGATAATGTGTTTATTGGACTAGTTGTCCAAGGAAGCAAGGTGCTATTAAAATTATTGACGCACATGTATACGCGGCGTGTTTTACATGAATGGTTTCCTTTTCCTTTCCTTTGACAATTGCTGTGTTTATGCAGCATTCATGGTCTTATACGTGGTGAGAATATGGAGCTTGGGCGTGATTCAGATACGGGTGGTCAGGTACTTATTGTGTCTCCCTAGTTTTCATGTTTACGTCCAATGTTGTTGTGCTGTCTATGTCTAATTCTTAAATTCCTGGCAGGCTACGCTTGTTTGTCTGGTTGTTAGTTGCTATCTTGTACTGTACTGGTTGAGTTGAACTGACTGGTTCCAAATCTTGCAGGTTAAATATGTTGTAGAGCTTGCTAGGGCGCTTGGTGAAACACCTGGAGTATATAGAGTGGATCTGCTGACAAGGCAGATTTCTGCACCTGATGTTGATTGGAGTTATGGGGAACCTACAGAGATGCTGAGTCCAAGAAATTCTGAGAATTATGGGGATGATATGGGTGAAAGCAGTGGTGCTTATATTGTCAGGATTCCATTTGGACCAAGAGATAAGTATATCCCGAAAGAGCATCTCTGGCCCCATATCCAGGAATTTGTTGATGGTGCGCTTGTCCATATCATGCAGATGTCCAAGGTTCTTGGAGAACAAGTTGGTAGTGGACAACCAGTATGGCCTGTTGTAATCCACGGGCACTATGCTGATGCAGGCGATTCTGCTGCTTTACTATCTGGGGCACTCAATGTCCCAATGGTATTCACAGGTCATTCTCTTGGCAGAGACAAATTAGAGCAACTTTTGAAGCAAGGGCGTCAAACCAGGGACGAAGTAAATGCAACATACAAGATAATGCGTCGAATTGAGGCTGAGGAACTTTGTCTCGATGCATCTGAAATCATAATTACAAGCACTAGGCAAGAGATAGAAAAACAATGGGGTTTATATAATGGTTTTGATTTAACTATGGCAAGGAAACTTAGAGCAAGAATAAAGCGTGGTGTGAGCTGCTATGGTCGTTACATGCCTCGTATGATTGTAAGTACATCAGCATCAATTCATTTCTGTTAGAATGCATTTCATTCTTTTCATATTATTTTTAAGCTTACGGTTATATGATATTATCAGGCAAGTCCTCCTGGTATGGAGTTTGGCCATATAGTGCCTCATGATGTTGACCTGGATGGTGAAGAAGGGAATGAAGTTGGATCAGGTTCACCGGATCCACCTATTTGGGCTGATGTGCGTTCTTTCTATTCTATTTCCCCTTAAGATAGGCAGGAGTAAATTGCATATGTGCCACTGAGATCACTTGCTTGACTTACTTACTATTCTTTTTGAAATAATTTCAGATAATGCGCTTCTTCTCAAACCCTCGTAAGCCCATGATTCTCGCTCTTGCTCGTCCAGATCCCAAGAAGAATATCACTACACTGGTCAAGGCGTTTGGTGAACACCATGAATTGAGAAATTTAGCAAATCTTGTATGTGCCCCAGTTCTATGCAGTTTCTCTGGTTGCCTTCATTCTTGTTTTTCTGTTTATCTGGTGGTCTAAAGTAGTCTTTTTGTTATTGATAACTATCCTTTTTCTGCAGACACTGATTATGGGTAACCGTGATGTTATTGATGAAATGTCAAGCACAAATGGAGCTGTTTTGACATCAGTACTCAAGTTAATTGACAAATATGATCTATATGGCCAAGTGGCATACCCCAAGCACCATAAGCAATCTGAAGTTCCGGATATTTATCGTTTAGCGGCAAGAACAAAGGTAACCAAGTCTTATGTCTCATATGTTGAAATGTTCAATAAGATGCGCTAGTGTGTTAGTGGATTCTCTGATATGGGATTATAATTAAGTGTTGATTGGATGCTATGGATTTATTGCTAGTTACTTTTCAACTATCTGTCAGTATTAGTTGTCTCATGCATATCTTGTGTTCTTTTTTATGATGCATACCATTGGCTTTTTGACTTGTCCATTTGCTTATTTATTTTTCCTCAGTCTTACTTTCAGCAAAGCAATAAACTGTACATAAACACGCGCTTATTTGAGTTCCTACTTTTTTTTCAGGGGGTGTTTATTAATTGTGCCTATATTGAACCATTTGGACTCACCTTGATCGAGGTTGTTACTGCTGCAACATTTCCTTTGGTTCTTACTTTATATGTGGATTAACAATGTTTATGCAATCTTTACACCTTGTTGCTTGGCAGGCAGCTGCTTATGGTCTGCCAATGGTTGCTACCCAAAATGGTGGGCCTGTCGACATACATCGGGTATTGCTGCAGAATCTTGGTTTACATTTCACACTGAAATTTCTTCCTCTGGTTGTTGATGATATTATAAATATTTCTCTTCTTTTGGTTTCGTTCTTTTTGTTCAGGTTCTTGACAATGGCATTCTTGTTGATCCCCACAATCAAAATGATATAGCTGAGGCACTTTATAAGCTTGTTTCCGATAAGCACTTGTGGGCACAATGCCGTCAGAATGGTCTGAAAAATATCCATCGTTTTTCTTGGCCTGAACATTGCAAGAACTATTTGTCACGGGTTGGTACGCTCAAGCCGAGACATCCACGATGGCAAAGGAGTGATGATGCTACTGAAGTTTCTGAAGCAGATTCACCTGGCGACTCGTTGTCTTTGAGGGATGTTCACGATATATCTCTGAACTTGAAGCTTTCCTTGGACAGTGAAAAATCAGGCACCAAGGTAACTAATGAAGGGAATTCCTCCACTACGAGAAGAGACCTTGAGGATGCTGTACTAAAATTTTCAAGAGCTGTTACTGCCAACACAAAGGACGGGTCTGGTGAGAATTCTGAGGCTACCACAGGCTCCAATAAATGGCCATCTTTGCGAAGGAGAAAACACATTGTTGTTATTGCTGTAGATTCTGTTCAAGAAGCAGACTTGGTTCAGATTATCAAAAATATTTTTGAGGTTTCAGGCAAAGAAAGATTATCTGGTGCTGTTGGTTTTGTACTGTCGACATCTCGAGCAATATCAGAGATACATCCTTTGTTAACATCTGCGGGTATAGAAGCTACTGATTTTGATGCCTTCATATGCAGCAGTGGCAGTGATCTATGTTATCCATCTTCAAGTTCTGAAGACATGCTTAGCCCTGCCGAGCTTCCATTTATGATCGATCTTGATTATCACTCTCAAATTGAATATCGTTGGGGAGGAGAAGGTTTAAGGAAGACACTAATTCGTTGGGCAGCAGAAAAGAACAGTGAGAGTGGACAAGAAGTAGTTATTGAAAACGAAGAATGTTCATCCACTTACTGCATTTCATTTAAAGTGAAGAATACTGAGGCTGTACGTTTCTTTTTCGTCCTGTTATGCTCTCTTCGTCAATTTTTCGACCATCTCTACAATACTTGGTGTTTTATTATGTTTTAACTGTTTTAGGTACCTCCTGTGAAAGAGCTTAGAAAGACAATGAGAATTCAAGCACTGCGCTGTCATGTCTTGTACAGCCATGATGGTAGCAAGTTGAATCTCATTCCTGTTCTAGCATCGCGATCCCAAGCACTAAGGTTTGGCTATTCCTTTAACTGCTCCTTTTTTTTTCATGAGCATATTCTTCAATCTTGAGTGAATGTTATACTCCCTCCGCCACTGAATATTGGTCATTCTAGAATGCTTGTTTTGTCCAACAATATGTAGGAAGTATATATATTTTTCTACGAGGTAACAAAGATATAGAATGATCACATAATTTTAATTTTACCATATTCATTATCAAACTTCTGCCCATTTTTTATATATTGTAACAACATATTGTTAATATATGATAGAAAATAGTGTTTAGACTAGCACTTTGGTGGGTGGATGCCTAAAAGGACCTATATTACACTCTCCTGTACTGGAATACAGCTTGAATTTTGAAATAGTGTTATCCTTTCATCATGGCCATTTTAAACTGTAGCTCTTCTACATTGTAAATCATAACTTTATATTGTCCTCTGAGAAAATTAGTGTGCGATACTAATCTTAAAAGGCAGGAACCACAGGAGAGCTATAGGAGTTGTTAATTTGTCATACAGAAAATTTTGTTATTCCTTGTAAGGGGTACAGATTGTTGGAGAAAACGAAACAACCTGGGCCCACATATAAACAGAAGAGAAGTAGGAAATACAAAGATGTTTTATTGTTTTCCATTTTCACTGCAAGTCATTTTTCAGTAGCTTTGATGGGATAATTCTTGCAACAGAAACTCAGAAATTGCCTTTGACAGCAATCAGCCCTTCTCTTGTTTTTAGCATGAAATTCATACATATCCTGTTATGTACCTAATACATGGCTGGGGTAAATACCATACAAAAAGAGGCCAGATGGCAGCGGCTTGAAGGAGATATGTGCAAGGAGAGATAGATCTAGATTGGGGATGACACATGCTGTCCCCTTATATTGGGATGACTTACTTGGTCACTAAGTAATAATCTATCTCTAAGGAATCCTGTCGCTAATTTAACGTAGCAATCTCATGTAATCCTAAACGGAAATAGTTCTCTACCCTGGGATAGCTGCCCCCATGCCATCGGCCATTAGATTGCAGACGTGCGGATATGCACCGGTCTCCAATAGGTCCTGCTTTGTTCCATATGTACAGTAAACATCTGCTAATAAATACACCAATTTCAAAGTTGCAGAACTTGTTTCATCAGGAGGTAGACATGTTCGCACACTATATGCACTGATTCCCTTGACCCTAAAATAGACTTGTGCAATGGATTCTAAAGAAAGGCTGTACATGAAGTGCCTGCTTGCTGTGTTCCGCTCCCATGATTGATCAAATAAAAGCTTTGCGATAATGTCCATAGCATCCAGTCATTGGTTAACATGCATATATAATAGTTCTGCTCGGCATCTCACAATGCCAAATAACCAAGCAGGCCCCAAATCATATCATCTGAATTTGTGGCCGTATCGTGTCATGTGTGGTTGACTGGCCCTACTCATTGTATCCGAGTGTGTGGTTGTAGTTTGCCACTCTTTTATCTTTGCTTCGTCTGTACGCGCACACCTTGCAGGAATGTGTAATCGTAGAGCCTGTTACGGATATTCTAGAATGAACTCTACTCACTCACTTCAGAATCAATGCACCCACTCATATGTAGCACCATATACGTCACTTTCCATTCATATATGGTATAACTACACTTCAAGTTAGAAAACCATGTGGAAATACAGAGTAGTACACTGTCGGTATGCATTGTGTCATGTACAACAAGTCTGAGAAGGAGTCACCTCGTACACAAAAACAGGTGTTGTATGCTGGCTAGCTAAGTTCAGTAACGCGGGCACCAGGTTATTAATGATAGTGGACCATCTAAATATGCTGGATAAGGCATGGATCTCTAGAACAATATGGCCGGTGGATTCCCTGGGGGAAGCCACCCCCCAAAATAGGAAATCTGCTCTCAATCCTAATTATAATAACTACTATTCCTATCTATTTTCCATCGACTCGCTGGCTAGCCATGCGTGGCACACAGTCAATGGGTTGGGCTGACAGCACGGTGAACCTGACATATCCTTTATGGACTTGTCCTATATTTCCAGTTTTGCTGCATATCCAGACAAATTGGCAACTACCTTGTCAAGATTTAGTTTTCTGAATGTATGTATGTTCATCTTTGTCCAGGTACTTATATATAAGATGGGGGGTAGAGCTGTCAAAAATGACAGTGGTTGTTGGTGAAAGTGGTGATACAGATTATGAAGGACTACTTGGAGGTGTGCACAAGACCATCATACTCAAAGGCTCATTTAATGCTGCTCCAGACCAACTTCATGCTGCCAGAAGCTATTCATTACAGGACGTTGTGTCCTTTGACAAACCAGGAATTGCTTCAGTCGATGGATATGGCCCAGATAACCTAAAATCAGCTCTACAACAATTTGGTGTACTGAAGGACTAAAATCTTTAACTTGTCAGGCAGCAGAGGAATCAAATAGGTATGTTGAGACACACGTTGCTAATATTGAACGCTATTTCCACTGAATTTAGGGCCAAAGAATATTGGGGCATTTAATATTCATACTCCATGTTTAGAGGTTCGCATACTCAGAAGTAAGGATGTGCTTTCAGTTTATTTGGCCTTTTAGTTCCAGTTATTATGGTTTTGAAATTGGAAACTAAATAACTATAGTTTGGCAACAGAATATCATCGATTCAACTAAATTCGATTATTTTAACATTGGTTGCCTTGTGTTTTATATTGCATGGACGAAATACTCAATTAACTAATACGAATGCATTCACGAAATATTCAGCTGCACCGGACATAATTCATGATTTTACGTAATATGCATTTTCTTTGTCTCTTGCCTTTTGTGTTTGATACATGGACACGGCTATATCACCTTACATACGTCAGGCCTCTTTTGGGATGTAGGAATTTAACAGGAGCTCCACACAAATTTCGCTGGAACGTGCACAAATGACAATCCCTGTTATAGTATACTAATCTAAATGGGCCGTTTTCAGTTATTCTGGCTTCTCAAATAATAATAAAACGTACTGCACAGAAGAACTATTTCTAAAATGTTCAATGGTATATATACTTATCATGCGATGACTATGATATATTTCTTTTTTTCTAATAATACGCTATATTCTTTGACTGCTTTGTTATTACATTCTCAAATATAGTATGTATTCTGTGTGACCCAGATTGAGACGAGCAGCGGGGTTCCCCTCTGCTGCTCTAGAGCGTCTCACATGGCAGAAATAAGCTTTGGTTGAGGTTTGGCTTCTACAGCCCTTTCTGTACACCAGAAGAAATGGGGAATATCAACTTGGATCAATTTCTTTCTCCAATCCAAAACTCATGGCAATGATGCTATTCTGTAATTACATTGCAATAAGAAAGGTGTTTACACACATGCACCACGTAATGTTTTGGAGCTTTATGGAGATCGTGATTTTCTTCGATCATGAATGTTTTGTAATACCTCGCAAAATAGTAGCAATAATAAATAAAAAATTGAATGTTTTGTAATGCTTTTCTTTCGCTCAATGTTTTTACCCATTTGATGGTCCACTGTTGCGGTGTCCGCGTTACTTGATCAAAGTTTAATTCTTCAGTTTGCAACTTTGAAAAATGCACCGCCTTTGCATTGGAAACCAAACCAAGAGGTGACCCTATACTTTGGATAATCTAGCACTGATCTTTGATCACATAAGATGGGCTGCTTGGCTTGCAAGAATTAGTTTTTCAGCCGCTAGTAGGGTACGTTAAGAGTTCACGCAGCCATATTGTCCAAATAATGTCCCAGCATATCAAAGAACACACGTCTCGTATGCCGATTTATACATACAAATACAACATCAACTTTAGCAAGCAAAGTTAATGAAGCAAGCAATCAACACATAACACATATGGTTAGAGAAAATAACAAATCAAGAGTAGAAGTCAAGATTAACGTGGAAACCCTTGATAGGAAAAATCACTCGCAGCAACGATACGAGCAATTTACTGTAAAAATGGAGTACATGTAAGAGCGGAAAATTTGTTCCCCATGCTGTGCCTCCTCGCACTACCGTGCTTTGTAGTATGTCCCTACCGTCGGATATCACTTCTTAAAACAATCGTGATCCATTAGTTTGTACTGGGGGGTTGTTGTTTCGTGATCGATTAGTTTTGTACCAGGAGATACTGAGTCGCTACCTGATTCCCTACATCTTGTTTCCTGCCCTAGTCATAAGTTGGTAGTTAGTTTGCCGCCTTATTCATAGACGAAGTTGATATTATGTTTTTACTGACGTCGTTATCTAATTTATAGAGTGACTTGTTTTTACTACAGGTTGTTAACTGATTTACCCGTGAGAAATAAATCAGAAGTTGCGATCTGCGATCTGATTTATGACGAGGTTGCTAATGGTTTAGTTAAAGTTGCGAGTAGCTACTTGATTTTCGTGAAATTGCTACTTGGCATAGTGTTGTTAGTTCAGAGAAAATGTTTAAATACGTTTCCAAAAATATTTTTAGTATGCGTCTTGTCTTCTTAGCTTGTCATATCACAAAAGTTTCAACGGTATGCGAATCAGATACACTGTTTAAGAAGTATGAACATTTGTAGAACTATGTACAAGTGCAACAACTGTATCTCCCATGTTTCACCCCACAATCCAGGTGCACTCCTGAGATGAAACATGACTCAAATGACGCTGCTATGTTCTCCTCACAGGAGTTGAGAGAAAGACTAGAAAGAGAAGCATCCCATATCACGCGTGTTATTATTGTTAAGAGTTCGACGGGGATTAATAGTGCTAATGCGCTGCAATCGCATGTTCTTTTCTAAATTCCAGTCGACTTTTTGTCCGTTGGATCTGAATCTGACTGTTCAGATTTACTCGCTAGTCACTAAACACCATATGCACCTATCCTATTCTCTCTTTCATCTCTCCTGTGCCCCGCCGCCACTACTAGACCTTTTCCTGTGTCGACGGTGGCATGGCACCAACAAGTCCCCTCTAGCCAACCTCCTCCAACCCGCCTCATCCGCTGTCTTGCCTAGATATTTCTTGCATCATCATCATCGCCCTTGTCTTTCTTTCACGTCCATCGGACCTGCTACCACCCTCCCGCTTTCTAACCACAACAATCACCACTGTCTCCCCCTCCTTTTCGTAAACCTGCCCTTTGGCATCGGCCCACCAGTCGTATTTCTCTCCCTGCCCCAACCATCACCAGTGCCAGTCCGCTGTCCCCTGGTCGGCGATCCCTGTAAGTCCAGGGGGATCCATTGATCCCTCCATCCCCAACACCTGAGCCCTAAACCGGGGTAATTATAATCCCTATATGGCCTGGCCCAAAAAGTCCTGTGTGGCATCTCTGTGGCAAAAGTCAACAAGTCAACAAATGATTAGCAAGTCAAATAGTCAAGACAAGTCAAATCCATTAGGAGGTGGATGAGGGTGCTAGTATAACATGGACCATGCACCATCGCACATTCCTAGTCCATCATGGACTCATGAACCAATTTTTACCTATTTGTCCCTCTCTGACTCACCCCTCAAGGGTACCCATGGTCATTTATCATGGCCTCTTGTCTATATAAACCCCCCGATGAAGGAATGTAAAATCATCCTGTAAATGAGAAGTCTAATGGAGGTAGGGCTAGAGCACCAAGTATGAACCGGGAGATCTAGGGGCAGCCTTGGGAAGTCCCTGACGTCGCAAGTTGAAAGGACCGAGATGCCGACTAGAGGGGGGTGAATAGTTGGCTTATAAAATTTCCCTCTTTTAATCTTTTGTTTAAGTTGTCAGATTAACTTCACAAGTTAATAGTGGACAGCTGTGACACAGGTGAGTGACACAGGTAGAAACTATGTGTAAATTAACACACAGCTGTCACACAGGTGGAAGACACCGGTGAAGAGTTAACCTAACACAAGTGCTCTACTTAGACTGCCAGTGACACATGTGCTGACACAGGAGAATACAAGTGAATGAAGCAACTGGGTAACAGATGAACACACACAGGTATAAAGGTAATCTAGCACAGGTGAAAAGGTAAACTTAGCAGATCAAGTCTAAGAGACACAAGCAAGCAAAGATAAACAGATATGCATGCAGTACAAGAAAGTAAAGGAGACTCAGGGGTTTTTCACCGAAGTTCCTAACTCTTTGTAGAGAAGGTACGTCTCCGTTGGAGAGACCACTCCTAAGAGTTGGCCAGCACTAAAACGTGCTTCTTCTCCGAGTACCTGATCCTTCAGGACTCTTCCTTTTGCTTGTGGAGATTCTTTTGCCTCGCAGCAGGTAGACCTCAGAACACCTTCACAAACTACTGGTTCAGCCCACACAAGCTTGGGTGATACCAGCAACTCCTACACCCGTCTAGGAGTAGACAAACTCCAAGAGTAACAGATGATGCAGCAGCAATCTCTTGGAGGAACCTTTGCTCGTGCTTTAGCTCACAAACCCACTCGAACTAACCCTTAGGCTCTTGGCTCTTGTGGAGTGGTTGGAGGCTTTGCAACGGTCGTATGTGAATCACTGATTTGAGCAAGGTTGAGGACAGAGTCCTCCCCTGGTCCCCTATATATAGGGTCCTCAGGCACCTGACCGTTACCCTGTTGCCACGTAGGATTAAGTGAGCCACCGGTGTCAACCACCGGTGACACAGCTACACACTATGCCCAACTGTACCCGGCTCAGGCAGACCGACACCTGTGTCACTGGCGGCACACACAGGTGAACCCTTAGCTGATAGCCACACTACTCAGCCCGGTCCTGGCACATGACATGCCCTCAGCATATTTCAAACTCTAATACCTATAAGGAGAGAACCTCCGACAGACTTCTGACACATCAGACCGCCTATCGCAGTGCAGGTACCTTAGCATTTTTAAGCTCTCCCTCTGGTACAGAGATATACCTGAGTCATAGAGCGGAAGACCACCTGTGACAACTGTGTCACACAGGTGCCTAAAGCTCTAGAGTTTTCACTGTTAGTACTGCAGAGCACTAACACAAAATAGCTACATACTTTTGTGCAAAGCTATTGACACAGGGCAATTGGCCTCAAAACACCAATCCCCTTGACCAACACTCTGAGCAATGAGCAAGGTTCCCTTAGACAACTGCTACTGTTTCATCCCTCTTGATAGTACGGGTGATTCCTATGGACTCAAAGAAACTAGCAAATCTAGGCTTTACCTGCCACCAACTGAAATCACGGCCCTTGACGCATCAAGCCACCATCACCTTGCTTGCATCTCCCTGCACAGTACCGGCTTCTTCTCAGCTGTGACACAGCTGCCTAGCACAGCCATCTCTTTGTCCTTGAACCACCTTGTACCCTTTTTGGTGGCCATCCTTCTCTGGATAACCTTTCTTCATGTAACCTGTAGATTCTGCTTACACTTAATGTAAACATTAGATTCCAGTTTAGGTTGCCATTAACCATCAAAACCATATCAGGGCCTAGATGATCTTTCACAAGTCACTAGTCAAGTCTTGTATGTGGCTCCTCTATCGACGTACGAATAGGCTACGCTCCCAAAGACGGCCAAACCTATTCAAAAAACATTGATGTGTGCCAATTTGTCGAGTGTACGGCGATCTTCCAGTAAGGCTATCGTACACAACCCATTACTATTGTCACTTAGCCATGGAGCTATCGACACCTCATCTTATGTGTTGTTTCCATCATGACAATAGTGGTGTCATCTATGGGGAACCTAGGCAACATGAGAAGCTATGGCCCCAACTAAGCAAAATCCCGCTGAAACTGAGGCATCGCTTGTCCGGAGCAAATGTGTAATGACTCAAGGTTCAAAGAAGAAAGGCGGAACCTCAGAGACAACCAAGGACGACCGCTTCGATGCCAGACACATTAAGGATGTAGAAGGAATCATCCAAACCATTCCCCTCGCAATCGCGCTACCAATCATGCTAGAAGGCAACGATCTCCTCAAAGACGTCCTTCCCGGATCTCGCCAAGGCATCCCAAGAATCCCTGATGCCACTCCAGGAGGCCCGATGAGCTCATCACCAACTTGAGGGTGCTTGTGAATGCTAAGCTCCCCATCCTCGGCGCCCTCTGAGCATTTCTCGGAATTCCTCAAGCAACCACCGTGGAGGCATCTGTCGTGCCACTCCTTTGAAGTCAAGTTGTGATTCCACCACACCTGTAGTCATAAACACCTCTGTCCAACCCCATTGAAACAGACCATGTGGCGTCATGGGAATCCGATCTAGCTCATGGAGGGGCGCGGACGCTCAATACCTCCTACTTCTCGTGCTTGCCACTCATGGCACACGTGACTATCTTGAACGGAGCTCCATGGTTCAATTCCTTCTAGGGACCAACCTTCGCTGGAGCACTCCCAAACATGGCTCCGCCCATGATAAGGCAACCTCTCCCAAAGGATTAAGGAGAGAAGAGATTTGCCACATGGAGGTCGCAACACGAGAGGCTCAAGATTGCCCAGAATTCACCAAAGAAGGTCGTGGGTGGGGGTCCATCAATCCTTGCCAGGCCAGATGTAACATCTTGATTTTTAGGGCTTTTCAATATTTTTTTGTTTTGCCTTAATGTTACTTAATATAAAACAATCTTAATGTAATTTATCCAGTTTTATTGGAATTCATTCAACTAGCTTGAATTATTTTGAATATTGTAAAGAGAGGGATTAATGCGCTTATGAGTTTTTAGTAGTAAAATGCCCTATAAATGATTTATTTGTATTTTGACTATTTCAGTTGATTTATGAGAATTTTCTTGGAAATTTGTAAAGCCTTTTGGTATTTTTTCTGAGCATATTTGATTTCTTGTATTTTTTAATTTGAAAATCCTTTCTAAATCCCTTCCTGGCTTTTAGGCCGAAATCCAACCGGCCCATCCCTTTTCCTCTTCCTCCACCTGGGTCACAGCCCATTCGCCCCCTCCCTTCTCCCTTTGGGCCCAGCCCATCTCCCCTTCTCTCTTTCCCTCTCGGGCTAAGCCCGTTCTTCCTCACTCGAGTTAGCCCACTTGGCCTGCAGTCAACCCCACCTCACTCCTCTCGCAGCCTACTCCCACGATGTTGGCGTCGTACGCCTGACGTTGCTGAGAAGCGCGACAACCACTGAGCCACGCTCCCAACGTCTCTGGTGCTGAGCCGCCCATGCCCCCTCTATAAGTGGTGCCACCCACTCCCTCTCCCCTCCTTTCCATCTCCCACACAACAACCCTACTGTCTCCCTCTCCATATCAATCTACCACCGTCGGTGTTCCTACCGATAGGAGCATCACCACTGCAATTTCGTCATAGTGGAGCTCCATAATGCTACCAAAAGGAGAACCCCTTTGTCAATTTGGAGCCCTTTTTATTTTTAACCGCCCACATCGTTGGAATCGACTCCATCTTCTTCGACCACTGAACAACCTTCCTCACTGTCATGCGCCGTCCATGTTGAGGCCCCGTTTGATTCCTTTATGCAGTATTCTCCCCTCAATCCCCTCTACATTTTCCTTCGCCCAATTTTGGGATTCATCGCAGTAGCTTCATCCCCTCGGGCAACTGCCACCGCCACCCTCTGTCCTCGCCACCAGTGACAACTGGCTCATCGCCTAGACCTAGCGACCACTGGGTTGAGGTCGCCTCATACCCGTGATTGCATTTTTGCTAACACTAACCTCGTCTGTTGCTGGTGAGCAGCCATGGCCGAGCTCCCCTTTTCTCTGCTCTGTTTCTTCTCTATAGCTATTGCTCTTGTTCTGTTGTGAATTCCCTTCTACAGACTTGCTTATGTTAATTTAGATTTAGATGCTGATCATGGCTAGATTTGGATCCAAAGCTATTGGAGTCCATATGCAGTATTGCTTTTCAAATTATTTGACTCAATTTCATACAAACCTTAGGTGTACCTTCTTTTTGTAATTGTTTAACTAACTAACATGTTAGGCAATCGTATGTTGTCTTTGGTACATAACACCTTAGCTAGTGATCTAATTATATAGTTGATTAATTAGGCTAAGTTATTTTGGATGTAATCTCTATAAATTATTACTTGATTGCTTAGCTACTGTACATCCATAATAAATGTCAACTTAACTAGCATATTAGGAATTATATTCAATATATGCTGTGATTTAACTTTGACTAATTGCTTGCCTATGCCAAGTAATTTAGATTTAATTTCTAATGTTGCATATATCCTGCTATTGCATCTTTAGTTAGGCAGTGATGATACTGTACATGCATGTTAGACATCAGTATACTTGCTTATGTTATTATTATCATGTTTAGGTTTAAATATTTTTCCATTGATGCAATTGTATTGGTACCTAGCATGCTAGGATAAGACCTTGTTAACGACTCATTATTTTGAAAATGTTTTTATAATTAAAACGGTGTAATATTATTCTATTAACTTAGATAATAATAAAAATATTTTTTTATGTGTAATATGACATGTCAGACCCTATTAGCCAATTATTTAATCTTGTTTACTATAGATTATATTATATATATGGTTATGGCCTCTCTTTAGAAGACCAATATTAAAGATGTCCTAGCGCTAAAACCCTTTTTCGATCTTCGACAAGATGACAGTTTCATGCCATCGTTCCATTCCATCCAAACTATTCTACCATCGATTCCCACCTTTCTTATTGCATTCTGAAATTTATTATTTGGAGTTGTTATTTATTTTCATGCAATATTCCTTTTACGATGAGTAGGGAGTGATGACGCCGAACCAGGACCAACCTTCAAAGATCAGCAGCACGACAACAAAGGCATGCCCCTCATTCTTGATCATGTTGATCCTCTAATTTTAAAATAATTATTATGTTTATGATTTACAAACATGCATGTTGTTTATCAAATGTTTACTGCTCATCCCAAAACTAGTCTTTATCCTTGTTAACTAGTTTTGTTCTTAGAGTATATATCTATTTAGTGTAGATATAATAATGCTTAGCCCTACAAATTAGTAATCATCGAATATTTCTCCTCAGAGGAATATTTGTTACCTGAATCCTTTGAATCATTATCCTTATTGATATCTTGGAATTGCTGAGTATGTTATTCTTCTACCTAAATTCTACTCTAAGGTGTGGCATTGCTATCACATCTTTGAAGGGCCGATAAACATGTTTGACTGATATTTGTGAACTAAGTGCAACCATATGCTATATGGACACTAGCTTAGTTAAGTAGATAGTTCATATTCGGTGTTGGCATCGCCATACCACAGATGGGGTATGGGTTAGACATCACCCTCAACACTAAAGGGGGTCCAAAATGAGAGGGTGTACCATTTCCATACTGAAACCTAATGGGCTTGTCGCATTCGAGTGTGGCCTTTTGAAAGACCTCGTGATGGTCTCCTTGCCGACACATTGATGGGTGTGCATTCAAAGCCTGATTAGCCTGGTTCAAGGTGATGATCATGTCATTTGGGAAAAAGTGCACAAACTCTGCGGAGTATAAAACTAATCGATTAGCCGTATCCACGGTCTCAGACGACACAAAGATCCAATCATGGGAAGGAACCTATCACCTTTTCTCGCCAAATTATTTTCCCTCTATTCCCTTGGAATCTGTGCAGGTGGTCAAAAACCTATTGTCGAGTTAAGGGTTAGACCTTCTCAATCAGTGTAGTTGATTGGAACCTTCACTAATCATACCACATTGATGAAAACTATTCTAATCTTAATCTGCCTTCAAAATTATTATAGTACTTTAACCAAAAATGCCATTTGTGACGACTGCCATAAGGTCTTCCCTTGTCAAAGCCTACATGTAGTATTAGGCTTCCCTAAAAAGGAGGCATGCTTAGTACGTGAAGTACTCATCGAGCATATGTTTTTTGTGCATGTTTAGATAACTATAAAGATGATGTCGAAGACTATGGTGGCTACTAATATGAAGATACTCAGGAGTATGTCGCATTGGATCTTCCTTTCCAGCAACCCAACCAGCTCGTTGGTGTTATCCTGGGAGGATCGGCCTCTGGAAGGAACTCCAAGAGTCAATGTAAGGAGTATGTGAGAGAGGTGAGCATTATCGGAGAACTCAGTCCTACTCCACCTCCAAAATGGGCAAGCATGTTGTTGACCTTCACGGAGGAGGATGCCAAGGGGATACATTTCCCTCATGATGCCCTCTTCATGACCGCCATGGTGGCCAATTGCAAGGTCATCAAGATCTTCGAGGTTGGCAAAAGCTCGACAAACATCTTGTATCTGTACACTCTCACGAACCTGTTGGAGCCACAAGGGGACTACAAGCATGGCTCATTAGAGTTTTCACTCTACCCATTTACCGTCTTTGTACCTGGGAAGGCCATATAGCCGCTCGGTCAAATCGAACTCCTCATGACCCTCAGCACCATGGAAAGTCACAGAACGGAGCTAATACATTTGACATGGTGGACATAGAGTCATTCTTCAATGCCATCATGGCAAGGGTTACACTAAACCGCTTCTATGCTACCGTGCATCAAAACTTCTTGTGCCTCAAGATCCCTACTCCTATCACGGTGTGTGAGGAACAAACTCTAGATCACAAGGTGCTCCACCTCCACGAGATTAAGCACGCCACCAAGAAATAACCACCAAGAGTGTGAACCTCCTCTTTGGCACCGAGGAACCCTCCTTGACCCTGCTTGAGAGGTTCACACCAAAGCCTCATCGCGAGGGAGAATTGAAGGAATTCCACCTCTTTGGTAAGGATCTGATAGTTATCCACAGGCACGGCCGACGTTCGGACTAGAGAGGCTCCTAAAACTTAACGTTGCCATGCTAGACAAATTGCACACCAAGGTTTAGTGTTGGTACAACAGGATTGACTAGCTGGAGGAAAGGCTGGCAGATGCCATCGCTAATGCCACTGCCGCCACCACCGCCACCACCGCCGTCGTTGACGCTGCCATCACCACTGCCCAGGAGCTCCCTCCAATAGGGATGTACCATGGCACCTCACTAGGATTGTTGAGGCACACCGCCAGGAAGTATACCCATCTGCCGAAGAGACACCGCCTCGCCACCTGAGCCATTGCACCAACTGTATTACCCGCACCACTTGCACCTGCCCCAGTTCAGGAAGCGCTAGCTGAGGAACCTTAGGAGGAGGAGGAGACTATGACAAAGGAGGTCAAGCCAGACACACTTGAGCAAAAGGAGGACCTTGAGGAGCCTAGAGAGTAGCATGACGAGTAGCACCCTTTGTGCTAGGATCTACTAGACCATTCCTTTTGTCAGTTGTTAGTTGCCCTTAAGGCGCTATCTAGTTGTTCCTTATCGAACGTTAGTTTGTTTATGTTTTTCTTTTGTCTAGTGGGAAATAGCTACTACTCTATCTTATATATTTAATGAAAGTTCTGTTTGGAGTTCTTTTTGCTTTTGTATGTCTTGGTTATGGGTTAAGTTACCCTCTCATCTATCCTAACCCTGGAGATTCTACCAGGATGGATAGACCTCGTGGAGCACGTGGTGTAGCCCGTGGAGGTCAAGGTTGAGGCCACGGTGGTCGTGGAGGCCATTGCCGTGAAACAGGTCAGCCAGTTGACGAATCGAACTTCTAGGAACCTCTGTTCCCGGAACACGAAGCAAAACTACAAGAAAAAGAAGAGCAAGTGCTCGAAGAGGAATATGTACCTTAAAAAGAGCAGGTTGTGCCACCACCACTACCCAATTGGGCACATTTGATGTTCACACAGACCCAAATCCAACAGCAGATGGCCACCAACATGGCCAATCAAAACCAAGGTTTTCAGCAACATCACCAGTTGCAATCTAGTCTAGCAGAATTCATGATGATGAAGCTACCTACTTTTGAAGGATTTGTAGACCCCTCGAATGCGGATGATTGGCTAAAGGACTTTGAGCGCAAGCTCATCCTGGCCAATAGCAATGGGTCAGATCATACCAAGTTCATGGTGCACCAGCTCAAGGGAGTGGCCATGGATTGGTGGGAGAACTTCTGTGTTACACATGTTAATCCTTAGGGCATCTCATGGGACGAGTTTGCCAAAGCATTCCACATCGTGCACATTCCTCCCTACGTGATGGATATGAAAAGGAAAGAGTTCCTTCCTAAAGTAGGGAAAGCTCGTCTTACCGAAGTACTTGAGCCATTTTACTCAGCTGGCTCGGTATGGGAAAGTAGATGACGCTACCGAGGCTGATAGGACCTCAAGGTTTCTGAATGGGTTGAACCTCGGCTGAAGGACAGGCTAGTCACCCATGACTTTCCCACCTTCCAGCACCTGGTGAACAAAGCTATCATCTAGGATAACACATGAAAGGAGCTCAAAGAGCACTGGAAATGCAAAGCACCACAATAAGGTCACCACAGGGCTGGTAGCTCTCATAAGAGGAACAACCAGTACCAGGGTAAGAAGAACCCAAGCCAGACTGGTAGAGGAACAATAAAAATGGCTAGTGGAACTCCTTCCATACTCCATGGGCTAAGGTTGGGGGATTTCATGTAGACACTAGGGATATGCGCTGCTTTAAATATGGCAAACTTAGGCACTTCAACTACCGCCCCTAGAAGTACATAGAACCCTCACAATGCACTTCAATCTTAAATCCATCACCAAGATTCCAGCTCTAGGTCAAGGCCGTGGGATTCTGCAGATGCCAGGGACAGCACCAAGAGCTCCAAGACCAGTTGGCCGTGGCAGAGTCAACCACGTCACCGCGACACAAGCTCAAGAAGCACCAGACCTCATTTAGGTAAGTTGCTAGTCAACTTAGCTTATGGTTCAGTTTTGTTCAATTCTGGAGCTTCACATTCTTTTGTGATAACAATTTTTTCTAAGAAACACTAATTGCCAACTAGGACTTCAATACTGCATTTGCTTGTTCAATAATCGGGAGGGAAACTAAGAACAAATACATGGTATCCTACGGTGACAATAGTAATTGAGGGAGTAAAGTTCTTAGCGAATCTCATTCGTTGGATTCACAAGGATTGGATGTCATCCTAGGAATGGACTATTTGGGAAAACATAAGGGTAAGATAGATCACTCCAATAAGTCTATATCCTAACTGTCAACGATCGGTAAACCACTGATCTTACAGTACTCGTGGAATGGTGATACTTGGGGGGTAGGGACCTCTAGGGCACAAGGCCAAGAGATCTGACGACAAGGAAAACACACTTTTTATACAGGTTCGAGCCTCCCTCAGGATAATAACCCTACCTCCTGTTTGTATATATTGATCAGATAATGTCTTTACAAGGGATGTATATGTCAGTGGCTATCCTAGGCTTAATCGGAGACTACGACGACTAGTTCCACTGGTCTCGACTCCTTCGAGGCAGCGGGTCTTCTCGTGGGAATCGCTGGGATCTCTCTTCCTTCTAAGGCCTGTTGGATCTAACTTTCTCCTCCTCTCCCCTATAGGAGTGCTGATCCTTTTATAGGGGGCTCCTCGAGTCGTACCGGACCTGGACTTATGCCCGAGTAGAACTCTGGCTTCCTTAACCGTCGGGATCGACTTCCTAGTTTAAGGGATGTCCTTCCTCCTTACGGAGGGCTACCTTATCTCCTGGGATCCTTACTAGACACGTATTGTACTCCGGTAACCCAGGGAATCGTATACGGATACTTCCTCATATACGAGATACTGTACTATACATCATCAAGCCCCCATCAGTACATGAAGTGAAGTCATGACTGTTCTGTAGAAAATCTACCCTTGTCAGGAAACATCTCCGAGTAGGTGAAACCGAGTCCTTTATCGATAAGATTCCCGAGTAGGAACTAATCTCTACTGGGTATTCGTGCCATCCTGGTCGGAGTAAATGTTCAAGTTCTCCAGGGAATTTTCTGACTTTTAACCTACCCAGAAAGCTTTTCTCTTGTTTTAACTTGATCCGTCGATCACGGACACGCGTTCGCCTGGTAGATTTTTGGGAGACCGAACCGTCGTGGCGGAAATTTTGCGTGGTGATGAAGAATCTTCCCTTTTTCTGCGCTACTGTTTGGCTGACATTACCCGTAACGTAACACGCTTGTCGGGGTCGTGGGTCTGTCAGACCTCTTTTTCTCGCGCACAACGTCTTTCATGCGGGAAAAGCAACTGTCCGCACTAAATGCGATGGAACAGATCGTGCCGTTAACCGCGCTCCGGCTAGGAGAAACTTGAATCTTTTAAGAGACCGGGAATTGGGGTTTTGCCCACATTGCTTCCTGTCTCCGAGCATCCCCATCCGTTTCCTTGCGCTCCTGCTTTCAAGCCTCTTCGATCATGGCCGGACCTCCTTCATCTGGAAGACCATGGCCGTGCTCGGAGTTAACCTCTATGAGACTTGCGTCATCATTAGAGCTAACCCTCCTCCAATCGGCTCATCAAGCCGAGTTTCGCCCTGTTCGGAACGAGCAGATTCCCAGGCCCGATCCCGGCTGGTTGGTTATCTTCCCCGATTTCTTTCGGTGCGGATTTTTCTTCCCGCCATCTTCCTTCTTTACCTCTGTTCTCCAGTTCTACCGGATCGAGATAGTTAACCTCGACCGGCTTCATTCGCTCTTCTCTGCATTTTTGCCCATCTATGCAAAGCTTTCCTTGGAGTCCGTCCCTCTTTAGACCTTTTCCAATATTATCACATTCTGGAGAGGGTCGGGTATAAGGTCGTGGGAGGCGCCCGCGTCTAGTTGCAGGAAGGGAAGGGTGCAGAGTATATTGATATCGGAGAGATCAAACCTTTCCCGGGATGGGAAAAGGAATGGTGCTACTGCCGCCCACCGTCCGCCTTGAGTATCAAGTACTGGGGTGGTCCGCCTGGAGTGTCATCTGCGTGGACCTACGAGACGGCGCTGGACTTTCGCCTAAAATGTCTGATCAATGAGATCAGGGATCTCAGGTCGCGTGGTTTGACATCCTTCGACGTAGCTTCCGACTTCATCAGGCGTGGGCTGTGTCCCTTGCGATCGAGGGAGACAGGTGCCTGGATGATCACCGGCGATCCCTGCCATAGGCACAGGAAAATGGGTATGGTTTACAGGTTTTTCTAAGTTTTTAGAGCCTGCTTTATCTTGATTCCCTTTTTCCTTTTGAGTAGCCGTCCCGGAGGCCGAAGTGTTCGAGAATATGACAATTCTATTTAAAGATACGCCTTCTCCGGGGCGTCAGGACGTTCCTTTGTCGCTGCCCCTTCTGATGCGCACGGGGGTGCCTGATCTTCCGTCAAGAAGGGATAATCACGATTGTGGAGAACTCGACGTTGACGACCCGGCTTCTAATCAGAACTGATCTGAACCCTGCGATCGCTACACTACGGCTCCGTTGGTTATCAACCACGCGCGAACGCGGTTGACCTCGCCAAGAAGGCTTATCCCTGCATGCGAATCGAGAACACAAGCAAGAACACAGTAGAAGCAATCTCAGAAACGTAGATGAATGTTTGATTACTCGAAGTGGGGTTCTACAAACTGATGAAATCAGCGAGACTGCGACGGCAGAATAATTCTAAGCAAAACCCACCCTAAACAATGACGGCTAAAGAGTATTTATACCTAGGGTTTCTGAGAGTATCACCCTAAACCTGGGCTTAAAACCCGAAACGAAAACAAGGCCCGAAGTGGCCCAAAACGGTGTCACAGCACCTGACAACTTATTCTGATAATTCCAACGTCTCTGTAATTATTCATGACGTGGCATTAGATCTATTGGAAAAGTGTCGTTGTTATCTTGCCAACGCATATAAGAACTCTTCAATCGGACTCCGTATGAGAAAGTTATGCCCCATTTATGTAGGTGTTGTCTGCTGAAAACCGAACCGAATTCGGAGTTGAAGTGGAGTCCGACTTGACTTGGGGTGACGCCTCATCCTCTTGTGGCTGGTCCAGTGGTGCTTCTCCCATGTTCCTAAGAATCAAAATATCACCATTAAGTAGCATCCCATCCTTAGCCACATAATTATGGATAGCAAGAAATGAACGCACCTCATGATTAAGTCGTCGGGCACGGGAACGGGTGATTGGTCCTTGGATGATAGCGTGGGAGATGTCCTCATCATCCTCCCCCTCTTGAATTGGAGTCGTCCTCGACTCACACTCATCTTCTTCTCCCAAGTAAGGCTTCAAATCTGAAACGTTTAAAAGTGGGACTAACCCAAAAACCTGCAGGCAACTCAAGCTTGTATGCATTATCGTTAATCTTCCTAACTATCTTAAAAGGACCATCAGCTCGAGGCATCAATTTGGATTTTCTTAGTTTTGGAAATCTATCCTTCCTCAAGTGTAACCAAACAAGATCGCCTGGTTCAAAGGATAAATGGTGCCTACCCTGATTACCAGCAAGTTTATACTTTTCGGTCATCTTTTCAATGTTCTCTTTAGTTGTTGCATGGATTTTCAGAATAAAATCAGCACGTGTTTTAGCATCCAAATGCACATGTTCAAAGTAGGCAATGGCAAAAGATCAGTGGGTGCACGTGGATTAAACCCATACACTACCTGAAAAGGGCTCACCTTGGTGGTAGAATGTACTGATCGATTATATGCAAACTCCACATGAGGTAAACAGTCTTCCCACATCTTTAAATTTGTCTTCAAAACAGCCCGCAACATTGTGGATAAGGTACGATTAACAACCTCCGTTTGTCCATTGGTTTGTGGGTGGCATGTAGTAGAAAATAGCAACTTAGTCTCCAACTTGCTCCATAAGCTTCTCCAAAAGTGGCTCAAGAACTTCACATCTCGATCGGAAACAATGGTGTTGGGAATTCCATGTAGGCGAATGATTTCCCTGAAAAATAAATCAGCAATATTGGTAGCATCATCGCTCTTATGACAGGGTATAAAATGTGCCATTTTAGAAAATCGATCCACCACCACAAATATACTATCCCTCCCGCGCTTTGTCCTAGGTAATCCTAAGACAAAATCCATTGATATATCCTCCCAAGGAACACTAGGAATAGGAAGGGGCATATAAAGACCATAGGGGTTTAAGCGTGACTTAGCTTTGTTGCATGTAGTGCAGCGTGAAACATAGCGCTCGACATCCCTCCGCATCTTTGGCCAAAAGAAGTGTGTGGACAGCACGTCTTCTGTTTTCTTCACTCCAAAGTGTCCCATCAAACCACCTCCATGAGCTTCCTGAAGAACAGAGGCGATGGAGCTAGCTGGGATGCATAGCTTGTTAGCACAATATAATAATCCTTCATTCAACACATACTTATTCCATGTTCAACCCTCTCTATAGTTTTCAAAATATCTTTAAAGTCCAAATCAGTGGCGTATAACTCTTTTATTGTCTCTAGGCCAAAAATTTTATGATCAAGTTGAGATAACATAGTAAATCGCCTAGATAAAGCATCAGCAATGACATTGTCTTTACCCCGTTTGTGCTTAATAATATATGGGAATGACTCTATAAACTCGACCCATTTTGCATGTCATTTATTTAATTTTGCTTGGCTTCTAATATGTTTCAAGGATTCATGATCAGAATGAATGACAAACTCCTTAGGCCAAAGATAATGTTGCCAAGTTTCTAACAACCGAACTAAGGCCCCCTTAGTAACAGCTTCTCCAGCGGCTTCTCCCAGAAGCCGCCCCCTCCTAACTTCTCCCAGAAGCCGTCCCGTCAAATTCGTCGGGGCTTCTAAACTAGTCAGTCCCCGACGAATTTAGAAGCCCCGACAAATTTGACAGGGCGGCTTCTGGGAGAAGCTGGGAAGAGGCAGCTTCTAGGAGAAGCCGCTGGAGAAGCCGTTACTAAGGGGGTCTAAAGCATATAACTCTTTATCATAAGTAGAGTAGTTCAAAGTTGGCCCATTCAATTTCTCACTAAAATAAGCAACGGGTTTACCTTCTTGTAGCAGCACTCCTCCTATCCCAATACCACTGGCATCACATTCAAGCTCAAAAGTCTTACCAAAGTCGGGGAGTTGGAGTAGAGGGGCATGTGTAAGCTTCTCCTTAAGCATGTTAAAAGCTTGTTCTTGTGCTGGACCCCATTGGAAGAAAACTCCCTTCTTTGTTAACTCGTTTAATGGGCAGCGATGGTGCTGAAATTCTTCACAAACCGCCGGTAGAATCCTGCAAGTCCATGAAAGCTTCTCACCTGTGTGACAGTTTGGGGGGTCGGCCAACTCTTGATGGCTTCAATTTTTGCTTCATCCACCTCAATACCCTGTGGAGTGACAACATAGCCAAGAAAAGAGACACGGTCCGTGCAAAAGGCACACTTCTCAAGATTACCAAACAAACGTGCATCCCTCAATGCATTAAAAATAGCACGCAAATGGTTCAAGTGTTCATCATTAGACTTGCTATATATCAAGATATCATCAAAGTAGACCACCACAAATTTTCCAATAAATACTCTTAAAACTTCATTCATGAGACGCATGAAAGTGCTAGGTGCATTAGTTAATCCAAAAGGCATGACTAACCGCTCATATAAACCGAACTTAGTTTTAAAAGTTGTTTTCTATTCATCCCCCAATTTCATTCTAATTTGGTGGTACCCACTACGCAAGTCGATCTTTGTGAAAATGATAGAACCACTCAACTCATCAAGCATGTCGTCTAACCTAGGAATAGGATGACGATACCTTATCGTAGTGTTGTTAATGGCTCTACAATCAACACACATACGCCAACTACCATCTTTCTTAGGAACTAAAAGAACAGGAACAGCACATGGGCTAAGGCTCTCAAGCACATACCCACGGTCCAGAAGGTTTTGGACTTGGCGCTGAATTCTTTAGTCTCCTCTGGATTTGTTCTATATGCAGCACGGTTTGGCAATGTTGCTCCTGGGATTAAGTCGATTTGATGCTCAATACCTCGAATAGGTGGCAGCCCCGGGGGTATCTCCGCTGGAAACACATCTTTATACTCCTGCAAAAGGTTAGTGACAGCAGGAGGCAAAGAACTAGAAGTATCATCAAATGAAAACAATGCTTCCTTGCATATCAAAGCATAGAAAGGAGAATCAAGCTCATTAATATCAATAAGATCAGATTTGGTAGCAAGCATAACACCCCCCTTCAATTTAATTCCCTTAGACTTAGAGCTAGTTACTTTCTTCTCTTTCTTAGTTGGGAAAACGGTGTTAGCAACTTGCTGATTTTCAGATTGCAGTGCACTCGCCTTCTTGCTATTTTCAGCACCCTCTTTCTCACATTGCATAATTTCAGTGGGTGTCATAGGAAGTAAAGTAATTTTCTTTCCCTTATGCATAAATGTGTATTTATTACTTCGACCATGATGGTGGCATCGGTGTCAAATTCCCATGGACGTCCTAATAAAAGTGAGCATGCTTGCATAGGTACCACATCGAAATCAGCAAAGTCATGGTATGTACCAATGAAAAAGTGCACTCTCGCAGATTGTCTTACCTTAACCTTACCGCTATTGTTGAACCACTAAATATGGTATGGATGAGGATGTGGACTGTGTGGTCAAGCCAAGTTTGTTGACCAAGTCTGAGCTCACCAAGTTATTGTAGCTTCCTCCATCAATTATGACGCGAATGCGGCGATCCTTGACAATGAGGTACATTTGAAACAAGTTATGTCGTTGTAGTGTCTCCGCTTGTTCCACTTGAGTGCTCAACACGCGTTGTACAATTAAGGCCTGATATTTCTCTGTGGCGGCCGTGCCTAGAATCTCCTCGCCATCACTTCCCATCTCATCGTCACCTGCATGGTTAGCCCCAATGGCAGAATCATCCTCAACATCAGTAGCACTAACATACCCACCGTCCTCTGTAGCAAGGAATGTCCGTCGCGGGCTTGGACAGTCCCCTCATAAAGTGGCCCTTCCCTTTGCAGTTATGGTAGATAGTCCCGGGGGAGCGGCCCGTGGAAGCAACCGATGAAGAGCTCTTTACCGGGGCAGGGGAACCTGCTGATTTACTCTTCTCGTCTGGTGCTTGTGACGATGCCGGTGCTGCTGAACGCGCCCTAGACATGTAGGGGGCAGCAGACCGTGCAGGAGGAGGTGGAGCTGACTTGACCGTTCCAGGCATCGATCTTGTGTCGCCGAAGTTGCTCTTTGGCTTTTGCTGCCTTCCCTGCAATTCTTTTTCTGCCAACATAGCAAGCTGGAACAATCTATTGAGAGAGTTATAATCCTTATAGTCAACTATGTCTTGTATCTCACGCCTTAATCCCCCAAAGAATCTTGCCATTTTATCCTCGTCATCCTCAACTACTTCACAATGCAACATTCCTATTTGTAGCTCTTGGTAGTACTCCCCAACAGATCTATTTTCTTGGTTTAAGTGTTGCAATTTTTTGCGCATTTCACGTTTATAGGTGGGAGGAACAAATCTACTACGCATAGCTCTCTTTAACCTAGGCCATGTATTCGGTGCTAAACCAGCTTTTACTAATTCATTCCACCAAATGATAGCAAAATCAGTGAACTCACTAGTGGCTTGTCTAACTCTATGAATTTCTGGAACTAGATGGGAGTTGAATTTTTGTTCGACTGTCATCTCCCAATCCAAATAAACTTCAGCATCATAGGAACCAGAAAAAGATGGTATACTGAACTTAACATTAGCATAATAATCATCATGTGCACGTCTAGGACGAGGATTTGTGTCATTACCTCCCTTACCTTGTCGACGTGGCTGTCATCGTTCTTGATGTGCCGCGTGAGGAGCGGGGCGACCTCCAGCTGGAAGTCCTGCTCTGGCGGCAGCTCGGTCATACTCATCCTCATCTTGATCAGTGTCATCCGCCTCGAGATCCTCCGATTCAGCTCTATCGGAAGGTGGCTGCTTCTCTAGGTTATCTATCCTGGTGATGAGGGTGGCGATACTCCTCTCTATCCTCTCTAATCGATGCTCATTATCTTGGTTGCCCTTGCTAATATTTGCATTGATATCTCGCAGCATCGTTTGAAGCTCTAATTTAGAAACACATTCATCTCCATCATCTTGATGTGCCGCTGGTGATCCTGTCATGGTTAATGAAAACAAGGAACGCACAAATGTATAAAGCTCCTACGAACTACTAGGATGTGGAGTCGCTCTCACTCAAGCGTCTAACCACGCTCTTGCAAAGTTCTTACCAACGTAGCAGGTGGTACAACCGGTGGCTTGTTTGTGATACCGTTGAAGACGTGAGTGTAGCGATTGCCGGGTTGAAACTGTATTGATCAGAAGAGAGTGGAGCTTGGAAGGTCAATTTGGTAGCAAGAATTAGCAAAGTTCGACAACAGTTAGTAAAGCTCAATAATAATTCAAGGTACTTGTCTCAGTTGCTGGCCTAAACGTGTTCCTAGAAACGAGTATAGGCACAAAAGTATACCAAAGTACCAAGAAACAGAAGTATACCAAGGTTTTTTTTCTTCTTCTTCTTCTTTTTTCTTCTCTTTTTCTTCACTATTTTTTTTCTTTTTTTCTTTTTTTCCACAAAACTGCTCAAAGAATCAAGCGAAAGGGAAAAAAACAGACTATGTGGGAATAAAACTTCTAGAACTCTATTTTGCAAGGCGAATTTGGCCTCGAAGATTTTGTCAAAACCGACGAAGTGGGTGGGAATCAGATGCAACTTTTCGTTCCGGTCGTTTTGACGGGTGGTAGGGCTCAAACGAAGTTCGTATGACAAAGTTATGGCCGTTTTACCGAGGCACTATGAATTTGACTCCGACTTGGGTTCAGAGTTGTATACGGATATCTCAATCCCTAAGTAATGGCTCGCGACTAAGAACACAAGCCTAAACCAGCAACCGAATGTTGACTATGAATCAAAAGGCAACAATACGACACTGTGACGAAATTGCAACGGCTCGGAGCTCTCGGACAGTGAAGGTGATATGCCCTAGAGGACTACAATTTTTTTGGCTATATCTGGAGTTCTAGGACGATGGCAAAACTAATTGGATACAATGATACCTGACGGGCAACTGAAGCTCTAATACCACTTGATGCGCACGGGGGTACCCGATCTTCCGTCAGGAAGGGATAATCACGATTGTGGAGAACTCGACGTTGACGACCCAGCTTCCAATCAGAACTGATCCGAACCCTACGATCGCTACACCACGGCTCCGTTGGTTATCAACCACGCGCGAACGCGGTTGACCTCGCCAAGAAGGCTTATCCCTGCATGCGAATCGAGAACACATGTCGGACCCCAGATTCCGTAACAGAGAGTCTTAAGAGGAATCACTCGCTAAGTAAAAACGTCAACCCCGACCTCAACTCACAGTTGTCAAATCCGAGAGGAGTGGAGTGATATGGCTTCGAATAGCCCGAGACGTCAACCCTAAAGCTTACTCCGGCAAATCAATGCACATAGCAGTAGGGTGATATGGTCTTCTCACTCTTTCCCACTGAGCCGGAACATCAACCCCGACCTCGTCCCGGCAAACTAATGCGCGGCTGGAATAGGGTGATATAGTTCCCAACCTCTCAGTGGAGAGTCGCTTCACAGGAGTAATTAAACTTAATAACTTTATGTTAAAGACTCTGAAATCCTACCTGCATCATGCACTTCAAACATACACGCATTGTACACGATACAGGGGGGAGAACAAACCAGTATCATAACAGAGACTCTACGACCGAAACTGCAATAATACTAGTTGTTCGAAAACTTAACAACATATACATAACCAAAAGTTATTTACATAGCGGAAGTTTAAGTTTGGCTGAGAAGCCTAAAGGTAGGGCCAAAAGCGGCGGCAGAACAAACCAATCTGCCGAACCCAGGGCAGGACCACTGCCCGGGATCACCAGCGACTAGTCGATGTCGGCGTCTACCTCAACGTAGAAACCCTCCGCTGCGGGAGTGGTTTCCTCTGCACGAAAATAATATCAACGAATGCAAGGTGAGTACAAAATGTACTCCGCAAGACTTACAGGGGAAATTAATAATAGACGCATCAGGTATCAAGAAGGGGCTATTTGTGGACTATTTTACAGAAAGCTAATTTAATCTTTCACCATACCTGTAATTAGATTGAAATCCGTCTACTAGAATACTTTGCAAAGGAGATGAGCTGAAACTGCATATTAAACCTAAAGCAAACCATCGAACACGTAGATCCCTCGATCCTTCCTCGACCACCAGGGAGAAAGCGATTGCTAACCCACATCCTTAAAGTTGGCAAGTTTTAGATTAAGGTTATACTTGTCTAATTCGACGTAGGTAATCACCAAGCTGTCCATAACCACGGACACGGCTATTCGAATAGTTTAAACCCTGCAGGGGTGTACATCTTTACCTACACGTATCGATCGACTCCTAATGCCAATGCAATTTACACATTTTCACGAGGTGTGCTGGCGGAGGGTGATCAAACACGACCTTTACAATGTTTTCGACCTAGGTATGAGCCGCCCTAATGGGCTAATCCGCGAACGACAGTTCGGCCGATACTTCGGCGCGGTCCCACTAGTTGTGGCAGGTGATACATCCCCGGTCCCGGACCGTGTGTAACCCTCACTCCTATATTGTTGCACCACACCACCTTCTCATTTTCCACGCACCCAAGTCACGAAAACGGCAAACTATGCGGCTCATTGTCACGGACCCAGAATCCACATATGGTTAGGGGAACACGAAGTCGCCAAGGACCGAAGGACTCGTCGACCCGGTGGCACGGTACCTGCGCCGTACGCACCGAGACCGGACGATCCGACACCCGCCACGTGCGAGCCGGCCGGAAGCGACCAATCTTCCCAGAACCACATACAGATTCCAGATTCCGGTGGAGATTTAAAGCCGTTCCCTGATCCTACCACGCAGAACAAGGTCGGAGGAGCCCGGCGATTCTACCCACACCCTAACCTAGCCCGAGGGCTAGTGGGTCGCCCGAAGGCCCGGCAGAACCCACCCACACCCTGCCTGGCCGGCATAGCACCTCAGCCAGCAGGTCACTCAACCGATTCCTGCTCGACGTAGTAAAAGGAGGTACAGCAGAAACTCTCCACGGCATGCCCACACACTTCATAACATACACACATTGCATATGGGCAGCCTGAATAACAACTCGTATACCATAAACAAGCACTACAACACTATATTAAAACTAGTTGTCCACCGAGTGAACTTTACATACATATCAGTCGGTGATAACCGTAAGTTTAGGGGGAACTAAAACATGTACAGTGCAGCGGAAAATAACAAAAAGCCCCGCAGTGGTGCATCAACCACTGCATAACATCAGAACCACGCCCACGAGTCGAACACGGACCAAGGAAACCATGGGGATTACGCTTCATCACAAAACTCCGCAACAGTTGGCTCACCTGCAAAAGTCTAGGAATTTCCTAGGTGAGTACGAAGGTACTCGCAAGACTTATCCGTGCTTGATTAAATGTCCTACACATACTAGTATAACAGCAATTAAACATGATACGATTCCATCGAATTAGTCCATAATCGAAGTAGTAATCTAGCTCATAACATAATCATAACCGATAGAATCAAAGCAATTGAGACATTACATTGGGGTAGCCCACACCCATTTCAATTCAATCCACTTCTTGGACCGTTGCCGGTAATACGACTACCCTGGACATGTTGAGTGCATTTCCCTTGGAGGTTGCAAGGCTCCAAGTGATATCGAGGCTTACCTCAAACATTCCCGGTATCGATTCCGCTAACGTCCGCGAGTGCTATCAATCCATTTCACATTGCATTCCATCAACTCTCGGATCATTACCGACAATCGATCACCCTGGACATGGCGAGTACATTTTTACCTCAACCATTCCCGGTATCAATTCTCGGTAATGTCTACGCGTGACAGGGAAGTAACACTCTGGCATGCGGTTGGTGTGTGACCGATCTCAATTTCAATCTCCAAACCCCTGGGTCACTTCAACACTTCAATTAACACCAACTGTATCCATTGCGTACGCCCTCGGCTCTCCCAACTCGCTTAAACAATTTTAGTTGAAAGGGCTTTAAGGACGTTCTCGACGCAACGATACACCCTACGCATGCTAGTAAACTCAACTTCAACATCCAATTCAAACAAGCATTCGCACACAATACATTGATACGGAAAATAAGGATGCAACAAGCTCTGCTTGCCTTCGTCGTAGGATTCGGAAACTTGGGTGAGCTCAACAATTTGTGGTTCTTCTTCTTCGGGTTCTGTCGCAACAACACGAAACATCGGCAAAGAAACGATAAAAAGGAATGAGCGTTCCGGCATGTATGCATGATGGAATGCTATGCATGAGATGCTAGAACATATAGTGAATGCTAGGGTTTTGCAATAAGAAGCATCTTTCAAACTTTAACTTAAAGAATTGAAATGATTATCCTAATAGCTATATGCATGATTCATTGCATTTGAGTTTACATTAGGTTTAACCATAACTAGCCATGCAATAGACATAACCTATTACAAATTAGTAAGAAACTCTTAGTTATTTTAATATGAATGACATATTCCCTTAACCCTTATTAGGGTTCTAACATATTAGCTTTGCTTTAGTTGGAGATATAAACAAATAATACAAATTTTGGGTTAGAACTTGATAATAGAGCATGTTATAAGATTTGGAAAAATAAGAACTTGAGCTAAGATAAACTTTATACCTTTTTAACTAACCACTCAAGAGTTGGACTAGAGCAACAGCTATTTGGCCCTAAAATCCCAAATGCCAACTTCACTCCTTCTTCTTCTTGTTCTACTCTTCTTCTTGTTGAAGCAAAACTTTGGTTTGATCTGAGAAGAGAGGAAAAGAAGAAGTTGAGGAAAAAGAGAGAAGAAGTGAGGAAAAAGGGGAGGGAGCTTGAGGAAGAAGGAGGGGAAAGGAGAGAGGAGGAAGAGGGTCACCGGAGTAACGGCGGTGGCTCGCCGGAGTTGGCCACCGGAGCTGAGGAAGATGAGTACTTGTGGAGGAAGAGCTAGTTGGGAGAGAGAGAAAAAGAGAAGAAAAATGGGGATTTTGATGGGGAGAAGAAAAAGAGGTGAGAGGGGGCCCTTGGGGAGGTTTTTAAGGGTGCCCCGGCGGAGCTTCCACGCAGGTGCCACCGCCCACCGCCCTCCACCGGCGACGGCACGTGGCAACTCGAAACTCAAAACTGACAGCCGGATCGGAAGTTCCAGTGTGAATATCGGAGGTTCCGACCTGACCGGAACTTCCGAAGCCACCCCTGATCTGAAGGTTCGGGAAAAATCGGAACTTCCGGTATAGAATATCGGAGGTTCCGACCTTCCGGAACTTCCGACCTTAACCCTATTTTGGACACTCGGAAAAAACCAGAACTTCCGGTTCCTAGATCGGAGGTTCCGATGTGGATCGGAACTTCCGGAGAAGGAAAATCGGAACTTCCGATTTTGCAAAAACAGCGGACTGTCGTTCGGTAAAACGATCGCGGATTTTGATCCACCCAACGGAATTGGATGAAATTTGGCACAGAGATAGACAAGAGACTTACGGAGCTGTTCCAATTGGAAACACCTCAAAGACTCATCTGCTGAGAGACAACCCCAAATCTAAACCCTTCTTTTCCGACGTTTGCCTTCCGACTCAAAAGAGGCACTTGAATTTTTAGGAAGAGATATGCACGTATTCTATAAAACGTAACTAGAAACTATTCAAGTTTATATCAGGTTGTACAAGGATGATGCCATGTATGCATGAGACAAAACAACAATCTATTTATTTATTAAAATGGGCGTTACACTCATCACCTAAGTCTAGACAAATTATTTGGTCGGGGGTGGCCCATATACACCCGTGTAGTAGTACGCAAAATCTTGGGTCAATATACGTCGGGAACCGGTCCTTGTGGGATTAACGAGACAACCCACCATGCTCCCAGCATGGCCTCTCGTCGATGCCCGATTTGAGATTAGTCAGGTTTATTAGTCACATCCCGGTGAACACCCACCTGCCCACTAACCCATTCCAGAGTATTGTGTTTTGTCTGCCATCCCAGGAATTACGACTTTGCTCAACTAAGCAGGTCTAAGCATCATGAGCTATAATAGCAATATTACCACAACAAGTAATTCACTCTAAATAGGTTGGGAGGGTCGGTGGTGTTGATTGAGTGACAAAGTAAGTTTTCATGCAACAGATAGGGCTAACCTTAACATAAAATATCAGTTGATCGCATGCCATACGGATTTAAAAACAAATAATAGATTTGTAAATAAAGGGATATCCGCAATATGTTCAAAGGGGGCTGCTTGCCTTGCTGATCCGATACTATGCCCTGATCCTGCTCAAAGTTATACTCGTCGAGATCGTCCGGTCCTATCGGAAAGAACGAAACACCGAACAGGCGCAGTGTGAACACCACGATGATGAATTTCAGCATGAGATGCAATGTATTCCATGAGCTAGAGGATGCAAAATAAAAACTAACGCAACTGGAATCAGGTTAATCGGAGTCCGGACGCGCAAGATATCGCGATCCGAAGCTTTCCGAGGGTTCGGGGAAACCCTAAATGGAGTTTTTAGTCAATTGTACTTTTCCTAGCATGCAAACATGGATGAATATGATGTAATTGAATAGTTCTCATTTTTCTGAATATTTTGATATATTATTTGCATTTTTCTGAGTTCCGATGAATTTTCTACGAATTTAACAAGATTTAAACTAATTTAAACCCCTTTGTTGTATTTTTCTCAGTAAAAAAATTTAAAATTATTTTTATTACTTAATATAACCTAGCCTGAGAGTATGACAGGTGGGCCCTAGGTCAATGTTGGTCCACTGGGACTCGAGTCAATGACAATGGGGCCCAGCTGTCATATTCTTTTCTTTTTCTTTTACTCTTTTCTTAATTTTCTGACGCGTGGGACCCACTCGTCATTTTCTTTTCTTTTCCTTTATTCTTTTTCCTAATTCCTTACATGTGGGACCCGGCTGGCATACACACATATTCAAATGCTCATTGATTGCAATGTTGAACGGTTAATAACAGCACTTAATATACTAGATTAGCATTAATGATGTCGGATTAGCCATAATTGTTGATCATTAGCAATAAATGGTTGCATTAATCATAGACCATACTTAATACACTCATTAAGGATGTCTTAATCGGCTAATTAAGGGGCATTAAACCCTAACTAACTTAACTACTCTACTAACCTACTAACCACACTAACGTAACTCCCCTAACTAACTAACCGATGGCCATTAAGGCCCTCAACCGCCGGTCAGGAGGCCACTGCTTGGCTCGGTTGGACCGGGGTGAGGCCGGCGGTGAGGAGGGGCGGGGAGGAGGCGGCGACGCAGCTCACCGAGGCGACGGTGGCGAGGCAGCACGGCGGAGGGCTCAGCGGGGGCGGCGTCGACCGGTGGCGAAGCTTGGGGAGGCAGCGAGCTCGGGTGCGGCGACGAGGGCGGCCGGGGAGGAGCTCGGGGGCGAGGTGGCGACGGAGGTGGCGGTGAAGCTCGGCGAGGGCGGCGGAGGAGCAGAGGTCGGAGGAGCGGCGGTTGCCGGGGTGGACCGAGGCGACGCGGTGGGGAGGCTCGGCGCGGCAATGGAGGGGGTGGCGGGGCTCCGGACGGCGAGCTCCGTGGCAAGCGGCGTAGGCGAGGTGGCGGGGTGGAACTGGAGAGCGGCCGGGACGGGCGGAGGGAGGCCAGAGCGGCGGCGAGGGACCGAGGCGGCCAGGGAGCTCGGGGTGAGGCGGGCGCGACCGAAGCTCGACGGTGGAAGAAATGGAAGGGGGGGATGCGGCGAAGCAGCCAAGGGGAGGAGGGTTTTAAGGGGGCTCGGGAGGCGCTGGCGAGGTGGCGCGGTGGCAAGAAGCGCTCGCCACGCGGCGGCAGGGGGGGAGCGGAGGTGGCGACCGGGAGAGAGAAGAAGGGAGGAGGGGGGTGCGTGCGGGGTAGGCCGGTGCGGGAGAAGTGGGCCGGGGAGCGGGCCGAGCGCGGGAGGGGGAAGCAGGCCAGAAGGAGGAAGGCCCGTCCGGGGGGGGGTTTAGATAGGTTTAGGGTTTTTCTTTTGATTTCTTTTGTCTTTTTTTTTATTTCTGATTTCTCCTCCTTTTCAAAATTGCTTCAATCCAAATAATTTCAAACAAAGTTTTCTAGCAGTTTAAAAAAAATTCCTTGCCTCCTTTTGAATTTGTTTCACAATTCACATGATCCCCAACTAAAATTTTAAAAATCTTGCTGTAAAATTTTGATTAGGTTTCAAACCTTTCTTCAGCTTTTAAACTTTAGCTCAAAATTTCAATTCTAATAATGCGATGCCATACCATGATGCACAAACATGGGTTATTAAAATGGGGATGTTACAACACAAGCAAGAACACAGTAGAAGCAATCTCACAAACGTAGATGAATGTTTGATTACTCGAAGTGGGGTTCTACAAACTGATGAAATCAGCGAGACTGCGATGGTAGAATAATTCTAAGCAAAACCCACCCTAAACAATGACGGCTAAAGAGTATTTATACCTAGGGTTTCTGAGAGTATCACCCTAAACCTGGGCTTAAAACCCGAAACGAAAACAAGGCCCGAAGTGGCCCAAAACAGTGTCGCAGCACCTGACAACTTATTCTGATAATTCCAACATCTCTGTAATTATTCATGACGTGGCATTAGATCTATTGGAAAGGTGTCGTTGTTATCTTTCCGACGCATATAAAAACTCTTCAATCGGACTCCGTATGTGAAAGTTATGCCCCATTTATGTAGGTGTTGTCTGCTGAAAACCGAACCGAATTCGGAGTTGAAGTGGAGTCCGACTTGACTTGGGGTGATGCTTCATCCTCTTGTGGCTGGTCCAGTGGTACTTCTCCCATGTTCCTAAGAATCAAAATATCACCATTAAGTAGCATCCCATCCTTAGCCACATAATTATGGATAGCAAGAAACGAACGCACCTCATGATTAAGTCATCGGGCACGGGAACGGATGATTGGTCCTTGGATGATAGCGTGGGAGATGTCCTCATCACCTTCGGTCTCAACAAGAACGGGAAGAGGTTCTCGCGGTAATCTTTTCTTTGTTTCGGACATCTACTATTACTTCCGAGTAGTGCTAACGGTGGTACTGCTCGGGCAACTATTTCTAGCGCGAGGGGCGTGGGATCGTGGATCCTGAAGCGGGACCTTCTGTCACTAATCGTGAAGCGGCCTTTACCAGAGACCGACCCTGCGGGGACATCGAACATGGCCCCGAGCAGATTGAGGAGCATGTGCGCGAAGAGTTGGCGGTTCACACAAGCGCTCCAGGACATATTTCTCAGATTTCTCTAGCAAGTGTCTTAGATTTTTCTGTCTTTTCGGCAGTACTCTCGATTTCTGATCGGTGGCTCTGTCCAAAAAGGAAAAGGCATGCAGAACCCCTTTGACTGGGACTGCGACTGCGACCCCCCTTGTTCGGGAGCGGCGGTTCCTCTGGTTCGGAAACCACGCGTGGTTCTAAAAAGAGCAAGGTGCCCATCTTTTATCCCTCGCCATCGGTTTTTGTCTCGGTGACGCTAAGTTTCTAATTTGTAGGGAGTCGTCCATGCTGGCCACTGATGATCGCTGCTGGCAAGCCCTCCACCTTCGCTGGGATTCAATCGTCCCATAGTTCCGAAGAGGCGCATATCTACTCATAAACTCCTACCTAGTCGGAGCGCGACTGCAGAGACCACCTCACCTCTTGCCGCCGAGCTTCCGTCAGCCCCTAGTCAACCACTCGGGGAGACCTCGGCGAACGATGATCCATTTGCGCCCATCGGTCCCTTGATGGAGGTAATTTTCCTGCTTGAAAAAGCTTCTTTGTGACCCCTTTTCCCTTTCTCTCCCTGTTGTTCTCCCCAGCGCGCCCAGGGTAGGTGGCGGTCTGCGTGCGCCGAGATCCGAGAGCCTCGGGATAGCCTTTCTCAGGAGAAGGCGAAATCTTCTTCTCTTGAAACGCAACTCTCGTTGGTGGCTGATCGTCTTGAAGCGGTCTTAAAGGCAGCCGGGGTGCACTTCCGAGCTACCGAGAGCTTCTCGGACCGACTAGTGGAATTGACGAAAGTAGCCCAGTTTTTGTTGATCGTTTGAATGCTTCAGGGAAAACTACCTCGGAGGTCTGACCGTGTAACAGATCTTGTACTTCTATAAAAAATAGTGTGCCAAGTTGCCCAGAGCTTTTTGCTGATTGAGTTTTTATGTGGGTTCCGACGAGTTTTTATACTCATCACCCCGATCTGTCTAGCCCCCGACTGTGTACTCGAGAAGTGTCCTCGAGTAGGCAGTCCTAGTTTTCTACACATAGAACTTCTGGAGTTGGTCGATGTTCCAAGAATCTGTTAAAATACGGCCATCCTCCATGGCTAATTTAAACGATCCTGGTCGAGTAACCTTCCCATTTTGGAGAGCTTGTTGCTGTTACTTCTGTTCTGAATGAGTCTAGAATGAGGTCACCGACTTGCAGGGAGCGTTGCCGGATGTGTCTTTCATAATAGCGACCGAGGTCTTGTTGATACTTGGTGGGTCAGATTAAGGCCTGAGTCAGTTTCTCCTCAAGGAAGTTGAGGTCGTCCTCTCATCGAGGGGTTTCTTCCTTGTCTGTGTACGGCTCTACCCGTGGTGATCTGAGCGATAGCTCACAGGGGAGCATGGCTTTCGCCCCGTAGACCAAAAAGAATGGTGTTTCGCCTGTGGCCCAACTGGCAGTCGTCCGAAGTGCCCAGAGGACTGAGGGCAGTTCTCGCACCCATGCCTTTGTGTGTGCAGAGAGGCGATTGAAAACGCGGGTTTTCATGCCCTGGAGGAGGAGTCCATTGGCGCGCTCGACTTGCCCGTTGCTCTGCGGATGTGCGATCGACGCGTAGCATATTTTCGTACCGAAGCCGGTGCAGTAGTCGATGAATTCTGAGCTAGAGAACTGAGTGTCGTTGTCGGTTATGATCCTGCTCGAGACGCCAAATTGGGTCACGACATTCTTCATTATGAATCGCTTGGCCACTTCCGACGTGATTTGTATGGCTGGTTCAGCCTCAATCCACTTGGTGAACGTGTCGATTGCGACGAATAGAAACTTGTAGCCCCCGGGCGAAACTGGGAACGGTCCTAGGCCATGATAAGGGTATTGTTTGTAATGCTTGGACGGGCTGGTTAATGTGTCTGCGGTGAAATTGACACTGACTGCATCGCTTCACTAACTCGCTCGTGTCACGGAGGTGTAACGTCCCCATTTTGGCAATTAGGTTTTACTTGCATTCATGCATACATGGCATCACCTCCACCCACACCCCATGTAAATCTGGAAGAAATGTGATGGCACTTTATCGAATACGTACATATCTCACCCTCGGTGGGAATTGTTGCAAACACCAATCAACGTATTGAAATCATAGAATACGTACATATCTCATCCTCGATGGATACGCTATTAAACACCAATCAACTTATTCGAAGTATTCGAATTAAAATTTTTACAAACACCAATCAACTTATTCGAAGTACTCGAATTAACAAATTCATCAATAAAAGTGGGGGAAGTCATCAAACTCTCCGATGAGTCCCCGTCCTTAACTCCAAACCCTAAAAAGAGCTAGGATTAGGGTTGAGAGAATATAGCGACTTCTAGTGGATGAAAAGTTCTCAAACTCCACAAATAGCTCCAAAAGTGAAAACCTTAGCTCTATGTCAAATTCCAGAATTTTTGGAGAACCTTAGGACCTAGCTCTAGTTCAAATCGTCGAATTAGGTCAAACCCTAAGTTGAACTGTACATCCATTCAAATGAGCTCCAAATCAACCCAAACTTCTACAGTAGCTCAAGAATAAAGTTTAGAACCCCCTGTAAAAATTTCAAATCATTTGGAGCAAAATATGTACATAAAATGATAAGAGGGGTAGTTCTGATTTCAAAAATTAAAAAGAAAAAGAAAAACCCTAAACTATTCGGGCCGGAAGCCTGCTCGGCCGGCCCAGCTGGCCGGCCCACTTCACCCCGCGCGCGTGCCTCCCCCGCCTTCTCCCGCTGACAGGCCGGCCCCGCCTGCCAGCCTCCCTCCTCTCTCGCTCCCGCGCCTGGGCCCGCGCATCAGGTCTTCCCCCTCCACGTCGCCGCTGAGGGCTGGCCGGAGTGGGCGGTGCCCCGCTTCCGACAGCGGCTGTCCGAGCCGCCGCCGCCCTATAAATGGGCTGCTCCCGATAGCTCCTCTCCTCTCCTCCCCACTCCTCAAACCCTAGCGCCCAGCTGCCCTCTCCCCGAGCTTCTTCCTCCTCTCCGGTCTCCGGCTCCGACGAGAGATTCCGAGGCCTCCGGTGAGCAATCGCCTCCTCCATTGCGCTCGGGACCTTCCTCTTGTTGCTCCTCATCCCCCCCCTCCCTTCTATTCCACAGATTCACGCCAGAAACCCCGATTCCACCGCCTTCGTCTCCAAGTCCGGCAGCAGCTCCGACGACCTCTCGCGCTCGTTCTGGTGAGCCTCGGGCCCCATCTCCTAGCCCCTGAGCATCCCCTCTCCCTCTCCAACCTCCCTCACCTCCTCTCCTCGCAAATCCGTGTCTGGAACACCCCGACGCCGACGACCCGAAGCCCCATCGCCGCCTCCCTCGTCGCCAGCCGCCTTCCCGACCTCCCCACTCCTCCCCGAGCACCGGATCGTCCTCGGGGTGAGCTCCCGATCCTCCTGCCCCTTTTCCCCGAGCAAGCAGAGCACCGGAGCTCCCTCCGGTGAGCCCTCCGGCGAGCCGCCGTCGTCTGAGCCCCAGCTCCGGCCGGTCCCGAGTGAGAGAGAGAGAGAGATCAGAGGGGAGCCGCGTGGCCTCCTCTGATTGGCCCCGGATGCCCGGTCAGGTGCTGACTGGGATTCCCTGCCCAGTCAGCACTGACCCGAGGGCCCCACATGTCATCCCGAGGGGGTTTATGTGTTGAGGAATTGGTGTGAACTGAGGCCGGGTGCGCGTAAGATTTGAAGTTTAGGGTTGGGTAGGCTTCGGGTGAACCTAGCATTTAGGGTTTGGACTGTTTAGGGGTAGTTTTTGTTTTACATTTCAAACATTCATAACTTTTAAACCACACGTCCAAATTTGATAAATTTTATATATTTGGAAAGCTTATGAAATTCTCTACAAGATGGCTGAATCAAAAATTAATTTTGAGCACATGCACAAGATAATGTCTGGGGTAGATGTTTAGCCACCGTCGAGGGTCGGTAAACCTAACTTCGTGACGGTAGCTCCGATTTTGACAAGCCTTATAGTTTTGGAAACCTTGAGGGATTTCCTAGGACTTGGCACCATTAGATTTCCAGTAACGACACGTGCGCGATGGATCTTTGTAGGGTGTGAGTTGTAGTCCCTTTTATCGTCGTCGTGGTCAACAAACCCTAGCTTCGCGACCGTAGCCCCGAATTGCACGAATTCAGTTGTACTAAACTTGTGTTTCATACTGTAACCTAATAACAGTAATATTGAACCTATTCACTATGCTCCGCCGCTAACGGCGTAACCCTAATTCATCGAGACCCCTTAACCTGACATGCATGCATGATTAGTGTTCCCCCGTAACTTCGACAAGTTAACCTGACACCACGTATGTAGTAATAACTCCTCGACACCCGCTGTACACCTTAGGCACATGTAGCCCGCATCATTCATACATGCATACATGTTGATTGTTAAAGTATTTCATTTCTTGTTATTTTCCGGTATCGCTCACTTCAGAGCCCGAAGAAGAAGACCACCTGGCTTACGACCCCACGCAAGACCAGGAACAACCAGATCAAGGCAAGCAGAGCTTGTTGCATCCTTTAATTGTCTATTACTTACTTTACGTATCTATATGTCAATGTGTGGGTCGTTGTTCGGAAATTGTGGTCGAGTTCGGTTAAACTAGCATGTTAGGATGTGTTGTGTTGTAGGTCTAGTCAAGGTTGAAATTAATCGATGCACTAAATACTTGAACCTACTAAGGTGAGATGTGAGAGTCGAAGGAAAAAGGGTCAGCTGGATAAAGTTGGTATCATTGGAGGAGCATGTTGCGACCAGGTGTATGGAGAGTGTTGTCGCGATACCAACCCTGAGGTGACTCCAGCGTGATTACTTCCCTTGTCACCGCGTGGTCGTTGCCGAGATCAACACTAGGGTATGTCGGATGGTAAGTCTAATTCCGCTTGGAGCCTTGCAACCTCCAAGGGATAATGCTCTCATATACCCGTAGTGGTTGCATCGGCGGAACGGTCCGAGAGATTGAACGAATTTATGTATTTGATGGTTCAATTTGGATTTGATCTATGGGCTGTCCCCAATTGATTGGAAATTAGTTACAAGAATGTGTTGGTGGTTTGACATGGGTATGCTTGTTGCTCGAGTAGTATGTTATCTACCTTGCCCTCCCCTCACGTTATTTGTGCTATGTTTTTAAATTAAGTATATTGTTACTCTGAGAAGCATCATGTTTATTTCCTGCAGTAGTAAATCCATGTGTAGGACATTTAATCAAGCACGAATAAGTCTTGCGAGTACTTTTGTACTCACCTAGGTTATTCCTAGAGCTTGCAGGTGAGCCGGTGGTCGAAGACTATTTTGATGATGCCTAAAATTGTGTATCCTCGGTAGTGTTCGACTCATGGGATAGGTTGTAGTTTTTGGTCAGTGGTCACTGTGCCGCTGTGGGGCTCATTTACTTTGCTTCCGCTGTTGTTT